>JACCIC010000018.1:1297500-1337500 GCA_018907035.1 Sycobia sp. Sy_11 | reverse complement strand
CCGACCGTACGAGATATTTTTGTATATTTACGGGCCGTCCGTAAAACATAATTTACACGTGGAACCGTAAATTTTTTTTCGACCGCGTAAGATGTTCTGTATCATTTAATACGGGCCGCCTCGTCGAATCACGTCGGACCGACAGCTTCGATTCTCGTCTGACGAACGAGCGGACAGCTTTTGTACTTGAACTAGGGCGGCTGAAAATGTCGCGCCGACACGCGCGGCCTGCCTTCGCATAAATTAATGATAAAATTAACGCCAATCTAAATAGATGTAATATAATATAATGTATACGCTCTGGAGGGGAAGCAATGGATGTCAGATCGGGGGGGGGAGGGGAGGGTGAAAATTCGTTCTACATTAAGTCGATAAGCGTGCCCGTGCAGCAAACACAACGTCGCGTAAGAGGTCCTCAGTCAGTCGCGCAAAACTCATCATAGCACTGTCTCACACGTGTCCTCCCGCGCGGCGCGCGACGACCGCTCGGCCCGGCCCGGCCTCACAGCCTCGACTTCCAGACGTAGAAGCCCTCCGGGGCGTCGGCGACGGCGGCGCCGGGGGCCGCGCCCCCCTTCCCGGGCTGCCGCCCCTCGGCTCATCAGAGCGAGACGAACTCAGGCGGCGGCCGGATAAGGGGCGCGGCCGCGGGGGGCGGCGGCGGGGGCGGCGCCCCCGTCGCGCCCGCCAGCTGGAGCCGGGGGCCCGGCTGCTCGGGCTGCTCGGCCAGGGAGAAGGTGGAGCTGCCGGTGGCGGTGACCCGGGGCCCCATGTTGTCGTAGGGCGAGCCGAGCTCGCGGCCGCGGCCGAGGCTGCGCCGGGGCAGGGTGGCGAAGCTCGAGACGAGCCCGATGTCGAGGAGGTCCGGGTAGCAGGGCTCGTACGGCTCGGGCGGCTGGGGCGAGCCGGGCCCGGGCCCCGAGCTCAGGGCCGTCGCCGCCGAGGGCAGCGCCCGCCGATGTCGCGAGGGCTGCTGCTGCTGCTGATGCTGCTGCTGATGCTGCTGCTGATGCTGCTGCGAGGGCTGCGGAGGCGTGTGCGAGCGCGGCGCCGGTGGCGACTCCTGCGAGGCCACCGCGACGGAGACGTAGATGCTGCCGGGCGGGGAGGAGGGGCCACGGCCGCAGGTGGGTGCCGGGCCCGAGGTCGGGCCAGGACACAGGACCGAGGGCGCGGCCGGCCCGGTACAGGCGAAGATGGCGCCACCGGTGGTGAGCTCGGACGGCTGGGGTCGGAACCGCTCGACCGCCACGCTGCAGGCGGAGGCGGCCGCCGGCTGCCCGGGGCCCGCCGTCCGCTCCTGGTGATGGTGGTGGTGGTGGTGCTGCTGCGGCTCCAGCTCCAGCTCGAACTCGGGCTGGTGGCACTGGTTCAGGTCCGCCTCGATGGGGACCGGCTGATCCGTCGTCTGCTGGCCGTGGTTCTGCTGCTGTGGGCAGGGGCACGGAGAGATTAGGGGGCTGTTCGACAGCGGGCCGACATTTTGGTGTGTACTCGTTGAATGGAATTGCGCTCAAAGAGTCGTATAGAAATCTGGAGAACTATGAAAAATGTAACTTTTTGGTATTTATTAAGAGGTTGACTGGCATTCGGTTTTCAATAATATTATAACTACAGAGTGTTGTAATTTTCATGTTTATCATATTATTTATGTATGTCGATTTTGCATCAGTGGAATGTTTTATGTAAATTTATTAAACGATTTGGAATTAAAAAATTTTGTATATATCATAAAACGCAAATTCGGAATAAAATTATTGAAACCTTCTTATTTCTACGAGTACACCGTTTAACCAATTTCTATGAAGCTTTGCACTAATCTGAAGTAAACACAAATAATGGTTATGATGAACCAAAATTTTTAACAATTTATAATTTACGTATAATAATATTTAAAAACGAGCGCATTTGCAACAATTGGTATACAAACAGTGAGCAATCAGGATCAGGTTCATATGGTTCTTTGCGATTCCTTTAAAATTTTTTGAAAATTTAGTGCAATTAGTTTTAAATAAATCTAAAAAATTGAGTACTTAATTACGATTGGAATAAACTATTCTAGCTTTCGTATAAATATAATTCCCAAACAGCAGAGTGATTTTAAATTTGGCATTCAACAAATTCTTAACTGTACCGAATGAAAAATGTTTCGAATTTTTTGTATTCGTTTAAAAAAACGAATTTATTTCGTAAGAAAATCTGGTTAATTTCACTGTACATCTTTTCTAATCGAATTTTTGCGATTGGCAGCTATCGTTTTAATTAAATTTTAACTAGAAACTCTTCAGTTTGTTACTTCTGGGTCAAAGTATTAATATTAAAATTTTTTTTTAAGTTAACTGAAATTAGCTGAAAATACACGCAGCAATAAGAACAGAGCCAATTAAAATTAAATTGTTGGCATAAGTAATGTTATCTTTAGTTTGTTATTTCACTGAGTAAATCAAATGACCCCGTGAATAATGTAAAAAAATTGTACAGTGGAAACAAAAATTACGTTCCAAGAACTTCTATGTTAGGCATTGAATTTGCTTCCTGATGAAAAATATATTATTATATTAACTTCAACATATATATAAATTAAAAACAGGATTATTAAAAAAAAAAAAGAAAGAAAACACTATAAACTATTTAATCCCTTTCGTTGGCTGTTCACTTTTTGAAATTAGTCGTCTGGGCCATTCGCATACGCCAATCCGTTTTTACCGCTCGCAAAAATAAAGCATTTCTAATAACTACGCAATAAGTGTAAATCGTACAATTATGATGTAAAAGTAAATCTTAGAACTCTCTACGGTTTATATAGGTCGTTTCAAACACGAAACCTATGTAAAATATCACATTGTCCGACACAACGATAACATAGAATAAAATCTAAAGTGTAATTGAGGACGCAGGCATAGGAGGATACTTGTATCCTTATAATTTATGCATTGCGCTACACGCGCACGGTGTAATTCAACGATTAAATACAGAAATCAGATTGTACCGCAAACGAGAAATAATCATTTCCATTCCGATCATGGGTCAATTTAGAAACTGATGTATTTATCTCGTTGCATAATCTAACTGTACACGTATAGAAAATAAGCCAGTTGTGAGCTCTGTTTACATACTCGGCGCAATTGAGGCATTGCTAATGCACGATGTAGGCGCATTATTCAATTTGACGCATTGTCCAATTGTAGAAGGGATAAGGTGTCGAGGACGATTTTCTCGAGCCTCATTGTTACCACAATTCAATTCCCACGCCAATCCCTTTCATTGTACCTCGGAAAGTATTGAGTTAATTGTATCGGAAAAGCCTTCTAATGCATACTTTGTAACGAGATTACGGGAATTATTAATCATTTTTGGAAGTGAAATTTAAACGTACACCGCTATACACCGAGAAACGATCGGTCGGCTTTAATGTATCGTCAGAATTCGCGCGATAATATAAGCGCGGGACAAAATATATTACTCATCGATTCCTCATCCGAATATATTTGAATATACAACTGATTATATATTTCCCGCGTTATTAAATGTATTATGATTTTTATCCGCGCATCGCGTCGGCCTCTGCTTCAACGAGCCAGAGTTAAGAGCATTAAATAATTTTTGTTTTTTTTTTTTTATTTACACATCGTTAAATCTTTACGTATAAATATTAAACGCGTTTCGCTTGTCGATGATAAAATATGCGATTGATATAATAATTTGACAGATTTTATGAATAATAATAGGTGTCGAGTGAGGTTAATAGTAAACACGGGATTTTTCACGTTATATTTTCGAGAAAGTTATCTATTACCCGTGAGAAGGTGGATGGCGCGAAGAACGATGGCGCGCACGTTGAAAATCTATCGATAATAACAGATATTGCGCATTTTATTGGCAATGCCGCGTTTTAGATATTGATAATAATGACAGCGATCCGGTAGCCGTAGTTATAAGTGTATCACTTGTACTATACCAGTTGTAACGGGAATCATAATTTCAGCGAACCCCTGGTCTTGATCGTAACGATGTATTGCGTCGTTCGATTACACGAGAATCATCGACTCTGTGCGTAAGTGTTTTTTTCAGCGTACGGACCAAGGCTCTCGGAAACGTCTGATTTCCCCCATCAAATTATTATTATTATTATTATTATTACTATTTTCAAAAAATTTCTTCCTCGTCGGCGAGCACTTTATTTGTTTAGTTATCGTAAAAATTACGAGAAAAGATTTTAAATTTATAACGGTAATATAATAAAAACTTAGATCGATACTTCAGATTTTATACATTTTCACAAGCATCTTTATTATAGACATAACCTATTTTAATGCTGTGTTTCAGCAAAGAATCGTATATTGTACTGATATTTACACGCTTCATTCAATTGTCATTGTTAATCCACGATGCTTCGAATATCACAGTAAAGGAATTTTCGGTTTTCTGTACAAAAAATCCCTTTCTTTTTTAACAGCGATAAATTTAAAGTTTAGAAATTTTTGAATTTTTTTCCCACTATATTGTTGATTGAAAAATCCTTTTAGTTCTAATTGTTAATTTTTTTCTGAAGAAATTTACTTAATTTTTCTCACTATTCGCGTGTTTGACAATAAGATGAATCATTTTAAATGTTCCATAGTTTTTGTATAGTTTTTCGATTTTTGCAGAAAAAATATGAATTAACTTGAGAAAATTTCGGTAGACGCTTAGAGAACATCGAATAAAGTGTAAGTTTACAAAATGACCATTCGCCTCGCAATCTACACATTTTTAAGTTTATCAAGAAAAAAATATTATTATGGATAATGCAATTGCTTTATTAAAATCCACATGATTACTGGAATTTGTTTTAAATTTTTCATAGAATAAACATATATAAATTTCCCTTTTCACATTTTCGGCAGAAGAGCCATGTCATACTATATAAGTTATTTTAAAGCTAGCATATTTTAATTAATATATAAAAATGAATATTTTTGAATAAATATCTTTTATGAGATCGCTGAGAAATCTGTAGATTTGGAGGAGGCGGTTGAAGGTTACAAAATGCACAAGAGGGAAGAGATTTTTGAAGATTAGCCTTGACCTTAGGTATACACACATTTCTCGAGATACGAGCGTTATATTTTTAAAAATAAAGCCGAACAAGTGGTCCTGCGGGGCGTTTCAAATTAAGACCTTTAATTCAACTGTCACGCGCATCAAGAGCCCTTGCTTCCTTCCTGGGGCGTGGGGGGGGGGGGGCAGGGCCGGATTATCTAGCCCCGAGGGCTCCTTAAGGAAATCATTTTCATCGTGTCACTTTGAAATTATACCCATATAAAGGAGTTTAAATTTAACACTGAGAATTTAACTATACTTTATTATGAAACAAAAAATTCGACTTATTTAACGGCGACATTTACCATTACAGCTTTTAAAGAATTTTCTACATTAATTTCTTTCTAAATTTTATTTCGGCGAATTTTTTCGTTATGTCGCCGAAGAATATAAATGGTAATCCAGTATAGTTTTCCATTATTTTATTTTACGTTTCATTTGTACTTTTCGAGACGGAAAACGATGCTGATACGATAGCTTTCTCGCTGATTTCCATCGTCAGAAGTTACAAAGAGAATGCTTCACAAAAGATCGTCCAGATTGTTTCACGAGGAAGAGAAACGCTGAATTATCATCGAAAGCAGGAAATACCACCTCGGTAACAAGGCCGGGGCTACATAGCGGTTCGCGCGCGCGCACGCGCACACACACACACATACAGACGTAATTTCTTGTAATACGGTATACCTGCAAGTGCTGTTGCTGCTGCTGATGCTGCTGCTGCTGCTGCTGCTGCTGCTGCTGGCTGGCGGTGGTGGCGGTCGTCGTCACCGAGAGGTCCAGCAGCTTCTTCTCCTGATCGCCGAAGCTCGCGCTCGCCTGGAGCTTGACCTTGGCCCTGCGGCTGCGCCTCCTCGCGCCGCCGCAGAGGCAGACGGCCAGGAGGACGGCCAGGGCCGAGACCGAGAGGGCGACGGTGCCGCCGCCGGCGAGGCTCAGCCAGAGCAGCCAGCCGTCCGCCTGGGACAGGGTGGGCGCGCTGAAGACCCGGGGCACGCTCACGGAGACGGTGTCGCTGGCGGTCCCGGCGATGTTGCGCGCGTGGCAGGTGTACTCGCCGCCGTCCGCGTCGCTCGCGTTGTAGATGGTCAGGTTGCTCCAGCGCTCGATCAGGCGGCGCCTCGTCTCGAGGGAGGTCGAGTAGGTGACCAGGCCGCCTGCCAACGAGGAGTGAGAATTTAGAGCGTGAGAAAGAGGCCAGGGGGTTATCAGTTTGACTGTATTATATGCATGCATACATACATACGTACATACATACGTACGTACATATATATATATATATATATGTGTGTGTTTGATATTCTTTTGTGGAAAAAGTATAAAGAGCGACTGCGGAAATCGCCTGCTTACTCGCAGTTCAGAGAGAAGGAAGAAAAAGACACGTGAGTGAGTATTTGGTATCAAATTACTCGTTGTCAAAAATCATGGTAAGTGCATTGTTTTCCGGTGTTTTTTTTCTAGACATTTTTAGACTCACAAACCAATACAATTTGGGATTTGGAAACTAGCCGAAAGTATTATCTAAAATCGAATAAGTAAGTAATTATTTAGTTAAAGCGCATACTCATTGACAGGTTCCGATTCTTGCGAGTAAAGCAAGTATATATTTTTGCTTGTTTTCTAGGTATAAAAGAGTTCAAAGACCAAGGAAAATTCACTTATTCAATTAGTGCAACGTATGAGTGAAAATAATAAAATAAAATGTTTACAAAATATTTAAAAAAGATTTTTAACGCGTCGGGAATAATTTTAATATCATCCAGGAGATGAAAGACCTATTCCCGACTAAAAGCACAACTGCAAGGATATTAATTTACAGTTGGGATTTATCGATTCAAATAATCATCTGTTATTAACAATAGAGAATATTATTGAATAAATAAATGTTGCCAGTTGATATCCAATGGTAGAACTGACCGATAATGCTGAAATTATTTACATCTAGTAGTAATAACAAATTCATTTAACGTATTGAGATTAATTTTTCACGTTCCCTAACTAAAGTTTAGAAGTTACTTTCAGACAAGAAATATATTCATTTATTGGCTCATTAAATCAGGATAATTAATAAGTTCGAATTTCACTTCTTCAGTTTGAGAGAATAAAGATTATGTTCAATTTTTCAAGTAATAAGATGACTTTAATTGGATTTAATCCTTTATGTTAGAGATGGCGTTTCTTAAAAAAAAGTCACTATAAACAGTTGCTTTGAATTCTCCACGATCTGAAACATCTCAATATTTTTTTATAGACTTTTTAAAGCTGTATTTATATTTGTTAGGATCATTTCGCCCCCTTAGAGTTCGTGGGGGGGGGGGGTTTACAAATTGGTCAAGTCCTTTCAAGGTTAGTTTGAAAGAAAAATAAAAGGGTAAAGTAATTTTTATATTCATTGGTATTTTTAAAATGTTTAATATTGTGCATTTTTTCAACCGCTAAATGCGGAAAACAATATCTTCGTTCTGATTTTTTTCATCGAATAATTTGATACAAAATACATATTTGTATAAATTCTTGTGTATAAACAGGCAGACGCGGGCTATTTTAGCGGCCGGTCTTTATTATTCATCAAGGACGCGATGCCTTTTTAAAGGGGACGTCTGAATATCATCAGATCGTAAAGGCTCTTTATGTCATAATTGGTCAAATTAGCCATTAAACTCGCGCTCCGAGTTTCCGCTTTAAGATGACGAGCAGATTGCTTTATCGCTTTTTATATGTTACAACGAGGATGGGGCCGAAGGAGTCTCTAAATATTCTACGCGGGGGATCAATTTTATAATGCAATCTTTATCCCCCCCCTTTTTTTTAGGGAACGAAATTTAACAGCATTATTAGCGCAGAACCGTGCCCTTATTTAAAGTACATAATGTACGAGAGGCGAAGAGAATTTAATCGTCCAATTTAAATTAAAATTCATTTTTTCTTCATCCATTTTGTATATATGGTCGAACAGATTACCGTCTGGAAATTTAATGCGCATAATTGAGGCGGATAAATTTTATCGTCCGTATATATATATATATAATAAAGCATATTTTACCATGTTACGCATTGCAATATTGTTAATTAAATTGCATACATTTAGTCGATTACGTTTGCTTGTACATCGAATCAAAAGCGATTTTGAAATTGTTTAAACGAATGGTTGCCGAAATGCTTAATGTGAATGCAAAACGGCACGCACACGCCCGTTTACATTGCGACGTAGATGATTTTTTGCCGAGGCGCAATTCGAAAAGGGGGGCCGGAAGCGCGAAAATCCGACGGAAAGTTATCGCCGGCGAAACGCCGAAATCGAACGGTCGCGGGGAGGACGGCGGGGGCAGGCGTTTTTCAATTAATTTATGCGCGTCAGTAGGCTGGGAAATCGGCGCCTCGCACGATATTCGGAATTTTACAGCGAAAGGCTTTAAAAGGCATTTAAATATTAACGTTACGATGAAGTTGTTTCTCTTTAAAGAGAGAGAGAGAGAGAGCGCGCGCGCGCGTTTGATTTTGGGCGAAAAATACGCGATCGCTTAGAATTGAAACGCGGAAGATACCGTGAACGCGCAATAACTTGTCAACGTATTCCATGAATAAATGATGTATGTAATGAGACTTGATTTGTTTTTTTTTTTTTTTTTATTCAGCTTTCCATTCGTTTTCGTCCCTGAAAGGAATCGGACGTCAGTGTGGGAACGGGGTCTGGAATAAAGAAAATATTGCAACATCTTTAATGCAATCATAAATGAAGAGCAACAAAAAACGCTTAACGTTTACCTCGCTTCGAACCGACGTAATTTCGAGCGAATACGTTCTTTTTTTTTACGCACGAATCCGTATTTTTCTTTTTTTTTTTTTTTTTTAGATAACGCTTTACCGACACGGCCTGTAAATAATTTACCCGTAAAATGGAATTTTGATAGCTTTTTCCTTCTGCTGCGGAAGTTTGATAATAAACATAATTTGAAGAGAGTAATTTGCATAGTAAATTTCGCGGACCTGTTAATTTTTTTTTTCTTTCTTTCCTTTTTTGTTGTATCAATGACATCGTCGTCCAAGTAATGCAAAGTATTAATGGAATACGAAGTGGGTGCCATGACTTTGTTCTAATTTTTGCTCGGATATCAATTTAAAAAAAAGTATGGCAAATATATTATTTACACTCTATTACTGGATTGGTCAAAGAAACTTCCGAAATTCTATCAAATATCTAAATCTGCTAGGAATGTATTGAGGTTTGCATTAGTCGTGCACTTTAGTGACTAAACATAATTTCATTTGCTTCAAACATGTAAGTTAATTTGATATCTGTTGATATAAGTTGTAATTATTTGGTACATGGAAAATAAGTCGAATTGTACATGAATTTTGTATTTCCAGCATATCTTGTGTTAATTTTACTGTTGTATTAAAAACTTAAATAATACATTTAAATTTCATTCGTGTACGTGAAACAAGCTATTAATAAATAGAAATCAATATCAATTTATTTTCACCTTTATTTTGACTTTCTTTCAAACTGAATGCTTGCGAAATACATTTATATATATATGTATATGTATACGTATGTATATATGAATTTCACTGTCATAAAATAATTATTACTCAAGTAGAGTCTTGAAACTTTGCTATTGTATATATGAAATCATCTTTAATATATATTAATACGATATCTAGATATTGTTACATGAACATTAATGGAAATTTTACACGAATTTATAACTTTGCAGTATATTCAAGATATTCAACGAATAAATAGTAATATTTACATTATCTACAGATATATTACCAATGTTTCTGAATTAATAAAATGAATTACTTTTTTTCCTTGCTCTATTTACTAATTTCGTACATAATTACTAATTTCCACGAGTATATCATTTTTTCTTCTCAGCGCATACGAGTAATAATGATCATTGTGAATGAAGTTCTATTCTTTAGGCTAATTGAAACTACTAAACTAAACTCACGAGAGCCTTTACAAAAACAATTTTCAACGTATACAGTGTTTAATCAAGCATATTGATTTTCTTATTCAAAAAAAAAAAAAATCGCAGAAAAGAAATAACGAAAAGGAAAAAGAGCGCATATATATATATATATATATATATATATATATATATATATATATATAGCCGGAATCAGCCTGCGCGGGAATCAAGGTAAGGAAAAAATGTGTGTACACGCCTCGAAATTGCCAGGACAAAGTTGGATATATATATATATATATATATATATATATATATATATATATATATAGAGAGAGAGAGAGAGAGAGAGAGAGAGAGAGAGAGAGAGACATACATACACAAAGGCGCGGGTACGAGTATCATCCTAAAAATGCTATCGGGCTTCTTTTCAATTCCTTTCGTGAAAACATCCCCTAGCCCTCTATATCTACCTTCGCCTCCCTGCTCCTCGCCATCCCCTCACGCCCTTTAACCGTCAAAACGCCACTCGTGCGTATATAAATTTTACATTATACGACTATTATCGAGCGCGTCGCCTTAAGCGTAATAAATGTCTTTATCGCCCGCGTTTTATTTGGGTCAAACGTTTTCGCGCCCCTTGCCTCCCCCCTCCCCGCCATCCCCGTGACCCTCGGCGCTCTACGCGTCGTGGGGAGGGGGAGGGGAGGGGTAGTGAGGTACGGGGATAAAATTGATTTCATAAAAAGGCTTTCGTTGCGCAGGAAAAAAAAATGAAGGAGAACAAAAAGAAACGAACGAAAACACAAACGGAACGTAAGAGAGAACGGCAAAAATGGAGAAACGCGGAGATTTATACACGTGAATGAGGCGGAGATCGGCCTGCTCTCACTCGAAATAGCCGGGGTTTATTAGGAAATATTCATGTTCGGCCGTGTGTGTTTATAAATAATTAGGGTGGATCGCATTATTCGTCGGGGATGGGGGGGGGAGTGGGAATGGGAAGGGAGGGGGGTATCTGCTTTCAATGCGCGCCAAATCCGACGGATCATCGGAGAAGGACGATAGATAAACGGGGAATGATGAGGGCGAATACATAATAATATCCGATATCGAAAATCCCGGCAAGCCGAGCCGAAACGAAAATCCCTCCCTACTTTTTTCCTTCCTTCTTTTTATTGTGGCAGCTCTTTAATAAGGATTCGTTTAGCGTATCACCGCACGAGGACCTGTCGAAGTCAATTTTTTTCCTTTTTTTTTATCGATGAACCAAACAGTGAACATATATATGTATACGTATCAGCGCATTAATTTATCGCGAACCTGCACATTATTTAAATTTTGTCAAATTTTCGAGTAATTTTATATTAAGAAAAAGTCTAACGGGTGCGACAATGTGAACGTTTTAATAGTTTTACTAATTATTTTTAATTATTAAATCTTGTCGTTTTCACGCCGTTCGACGTATTAACGTAAAATTTTGCAGTGAGTTAGAAAAGATGCGTACAAATGAAGGGGGGGGGTGGGACAATCACAATTTATAATAATATGTTAATGTACAGTTAGAATTTTTATTTCAGTGTACTTTCTGCTCGATATTCTTAATAATTCTTCATGTTTTTTTCACAACTCTCTGAATTTTGAATAGCACTTTTCAACTCAATCCTTCTCTTAATAAATCATATACTAAACGTTCCGATCCATTTCTATATTACATTATTTTTTCCTTTCCTCCCAATTTATTTGTACGAAACATATTCACCAATGTATATTTATGGAAGTATTGAGAAGAGGCAGCGTTTCGAACGAATTCGCGTGCTCTCTCTCTTTCTCCCTCTCTTTCTCTCTTTCTCTCTATCTAACTAGATTGGAATATATATATATACCAAACCGGGCCGCGGTGAAACTTTTTATACACATCGAGAGGCATATGGCCTTCCTGGTCCTCTCTCACTGTATTTCGAAATTTATCTCGTCGAAAAATAAACGAACTAGACATCTATTCATATATGTTTTTCAGTCGCCAGTGTATATATATATATATATATATATATATATATATATATATATATATATATATAGCAAAGGACGCCTTTATGTAAGTTTCATATGCATACACCGAGTTTTTTCGTGAAAAAAAAATGCAAAATATGTTCGAAAAATGCAATTCGAGCGGTAGTAAAATGGAAAGACATAGTGAGAAAGGTAAAAAAAATGTAAGATTTGCTCGTTGTCCGACCTATAGAGGGCGCTTTGTGAAAGTTCTTACAGAATATACGCAACGCGATGCTTTAAACACGTTTCTATACGACGAAGAAGAATGTTCGGGATATATATATATATATATATATATATGTGTGTGTGTGTTCGGGATATATATATATGTGTGTGTGTATATGTATATGCGTATATAGCAAATATCTCGTTTAGAACAAAAACGGCGGTAAACACAAAGCATTCCAATGGGTAAACGTATGAGAGGGGTTTACAGTACATAAGAAATTTTGAATCTCGTTAAAAATAAAAGGTATATTTGACCTTACCATGCACCGTGCGGACCGGTAAAGTGGCGGACAGGAATAACAAACGGTAGCAGGGAGCATTTTTAGACATACGCTGAGAAGTAAATTTATATCTGACTCGCATGTATGTATATAATATAAGCCCGGACGAGCCGGGCTTATTTTACTTAATGTATACACATATATAAGTACTTACTACTTTCCTATCTTCTTTAATAAACCTTAACTGCTTTTTCTCTCCCCTCTCTTCTTCCCTCTCTCCTCATCCCCATAACTTTTACGAGAGAAACACACCAGCGCAACTTCCCCCCCCCTCTCTCTCTCTCTCTCTCTCTCTCTCTCTCTCTCTCTCTACCTACCTACGTCTTTTAACATCTCCCGCCATTTTTTCCCTTCTCATTGCGTATACGCGGGGGCGGGGGCCATCCACTGTTCTCGCTCTCGCCGCGGATTTACTTTTCAAGGCAGGGAAACGTTAATAAATGGATTTTCTCATTTTTCCAGTCGAGCGGAAGGGAGGGGGGGCGGACGAAGAAAAGGCGAATGATCAGCGTTGCAATTTACGCAGGCCGACGAAGCGAGGACAGAGTCTTTCTCGAAAAGCTATTGTGCGAATATTACGTAAAAGTGTATAATAGAGAGAGCGAGAGAGAGAGAGAGAGAGAGAGAGAGAGAGAGAGAGAGACAGGTGGCCCTGCGTATACGGATGAATACCTCATTTTTCAAATTGAGATTAATTATTTTACAGGCTCGTTAAGCTATTCGTTTGTCGCCGACAAACAAAAAAAACAGCACGCCGAACGGAATGTAATTGGCGAAACGCTTTTAAACCCTATCTGTTACTGACGCTCGCGTTACTTCATAATCATCGAAGAATGGGAAAACTTTTTCATTAACGCATCCTTGTTAGCCGGGCTCGGAGGGAGGGGGTGAATTAAAAAAAAAAACTCAATCTCGGCTGCGTAACTAATAAGTGAGATGAGAAAAAAGAAGAAGCGGAGGAGTAGGAGGAGGAGAAGGAGGAAGAAGAAGAACGGGGCAAAAGTTCAGGAATGGCTTAATAGGCATGCCCGTATAGGGCGTGCGTGTCTGACTACATCGTGCCACGCTCTACTTAAACTTTATATAGTCATACTTTTCTCGTAAATTCAGGGTGGGGGGAGGGCTCGACCGAGACTTTCTGATGTTTTCTTTCTGTGTTTTTTTTTTTTTTTTTTGATAAAATTATGGATTAGAAACGCATATTAGTTGAAAAATGCAATTTTTTTCTAGCACGTAGGTGCTATAAATTTTTTTTCCGTTTATTATACCGACATTAGTAAATTATACACGCTGCTTACATTAATAAAATTTACTTTTTGGGATGAAGTAAAAATGGGTCACCGCTACTTTCTTGTTTTATGTTATATTCTATGTTACGTTATTTTCTTAGTTTTATCAAGCGTTTTTCATACAATTAATTCATGAGAATAATATCGGTAATAAAACTTCAAGCCATCGATAAAATCTTACCATTTGTTCTTAATAAACAAGATCTTTATATGTTAGACTACGTTATTATTCTTATCAGACAATCGTACAATATTATTGACATACGTGTAATTAGTATACATGATTTTTTGTTGTTAAAATTTTCGAATTAATATTTAGAACCGTCGCGTGTCATTTGAATTTTTTTTCTTTCGTATCTGTTAAAGTAACAAATTTCTTAGAAAATATTAAATTTACATCGCATATAAAATTTAACGCCAAGAATACAAAAGGACTATATTCCTCAGAGTGGTATTAGTAAGTGATACTTTATTCAAACTCCTACACCTGCTAGAAATTAGTTGGTGGGAGTCCCATTTCGGCCAGAAAAATACTTCTAAGCCTTCACCCTTTAAATTAGCATTCTAATATTATTATTCAAATAATAACAGCATCCAAACTTCATTAAATAATTCAACTTTTATGTATAAATAATTATAAATTCAAATGTGAGTGAAACGAAATTTGAATTTTAAAATTTCGTTGATATTTACAGTTTTACATTAAGCATAAACGAAATTTCGCCTAATCCGACGAGTTCTGAAATATTAACCGATTTCTACAAGTCTAATTTCATTTTGCGCGTACACGTTTACTGAATAATACAATTATTAATATAATGTTGGAATTGTCTGAACTAAAAAATGTTATTTTTCAGAGTTAAAATTATTTTATGACGGTAAGGGTAACTTAAAAGATTAGGACGTCCCCAGCTCTGTTCTGTACAAAAAACTCGCAAAACGGAAAGGTATAAACTTCATCTGTTCTTTTTCTGTAAATAGATTTTTTTTAATAATCGTATCAGGTTTATTTTTTTTTTCTCTGTAAATAGACCCTTTTTTATTAATCGTATCATGTTTCTATTCTTTTTCTGTACATAAACTTTTTTTTCAAAATTTTTAAGGCCTTGAGACGACAAGTTGATTTACATTTTCAAGAAAAATCTACAAACTGTCTTTACGTATATTTACTATCGTAGTTGGTTATTTTAGAAATGGATATTTGTTAAAGGTCCATTATTCAAGAATTGAACTGCACATTATACATGTTTTGACAATGCTTGAACATCATTCCAATGATTTCAAACATTCGTTCAATTCATAGATTATATAATATTATGGTAGATCAAAATGGTTATGAAAAACACTTCGCGTCAAATTCCATAAGATGACCATTATTCCGAAAATAATTCTAAATATTAATTTAAACATTAATCTGAGAAAAGGCACGTCCTCTAATTGAACTCATGATATTAGGGAATGCGTGGTAACAAATTTTTCTCTTATCATTTTAAGGCAGACCAATATATATATAATTTAATGAATTGATAAATTATGTTAAGTAAATAATTGTATAGGGACATTATAATAAAAAAAGCATTAAAAAAAATATATATCCCCTTACAATCCTGTTATAAAAGTTAATTCGTTGCAACAAGATCAGATTTAAATGCAGCTTCTATTTTTATTTCAATATGTCGGAACCAAAATAAATAAATGAATGATAAATGATGAACAATAATCAATATTCCTTGCTGTATCCGGATTTTCAATGATTTTATACCCTATTTAACCCTATAAATATCTGACTACCCCTAAACGGGGATGTAGAGTTTTCATCGACCGAAAGACAGATTAATTGTTTTTAATTACTTTATTTTTGCAATTATAATTATAGCAGCAGAAAATAATAAAGCAATCGCTACTTATAATCAGTGTAAAATCGTAAATGTTCAAAATTTATCCTTATCAGAAACTGGGGAGTAATTTATGATTAAAAACGTTTACAAAATGGTATCAAATTTTATTTTCTCATTCCACATATAAATATAATTCTTACACGTGAATGTGCACCAAAACTTGAATAAAATATCCCTACGAAGGGCTAGACTAACTAATGAACTTTTTGATTTTGCATTGTTTTTACTCGTAAAGCTCGGAAAATCAACATTCCGAGGAGTTAAAAAATACTTGAGAACCAAGCATAAAGGTAAGATTTTTTTGAGGTTTTTTTCATATACAAGTATAATTGCAAAGTATAACTCAGTCACGCAACTTTATATCAAAATTTTAAACTCAAATTTTTCAA
Source organism: Sycobia sp. Sy_11 (assembly GCA_018907035.1). NCBI lineage: Eukaryota > Metazoa > Arthropoda > Insecta > Hymenoptera > Epichrysomallidae > Sycobia > Sycobia sp. Sy_11. The sequence continues at coordinate 1,321,362 of JACCIC010000018.1, read as the reverse complement.
AATATAGCGTTTAATCCCGAGCAGGAGTGAATATTACGATTATAGCTGGGAACAGGAGTAGATCTTTAAATATTTTTCAGAGTCATTTAAAATGTTAAAACGTTACACCCTTAAACTCGTAAACCACTAATCCCATTCGGAAAATGAACAAAAAACAAACGCATACACTCGCGCACTTTCGCGCGCGCTCTCCCCCCGTCTCACCTGGGGTGCCGACCTCGTCGCTGGCTCGCCTGCTCCCGTTCACCGGTCCCCCGTTAAGCTGCCACCAGACCTCCGGCTCGGGATCGCCGCTTGCCAGGCAGGCCAGGCTCACGTTCCCGTTCATCTCCTCCTGGATACTGCTCACCGGCAGATAAACCGTGGGCTCGCACGCGAAGTCGGCGACCTTCACCTCGTCCCAGCGTTTGCCCTGAAGCCTGGACGGGCCGATGCACGACTGGGGCACCGAGTACAGCCTCGAGAGCGCGCCACCTATCAGCAGACGGCTGAAGTCGCGCAGCCGGCAGTCGCAGCTCCAGGGATTGTTGTCGAGGCCGAGGGTCTTGAGGCGCTTCAGGCCGGTTATCGTCTCGGTGGCGAGGTACTCGAGCTCGTTGTTGTCCAGGCTAGATCGGCGAGGGAGAGAGAGAGAGAGAGAGATAGAGCGAGATACAGAAGGATATATAAATAAAACTAGCTTGGCATACGTATAAAGCATGGCTTTTCTCATATCATTATACACACACGCGCACACACACACACACACACACGTGCGCGTTTCCAAAGATTTTATATACATATACGTACATATATATATATATATGTAGGTTTATTGGCTTTTCGGGGAGCGGGGCAGCGGCGGGTGGTCGGGAAAAGGTTTGGGAACGATATCCAGCGCCGAGGAAACGGGGGAAGGGAGCGAACGGAGGTTTGGGAGGATAAAATAGTGTTTCGTGGATTGTTTTTAAGATGAAACGAGCGATATACGCTATTATTTCGTGAAAATGGGCAGCGACGCGACTTATGCGTATTATTCCACGCTACTTACAGGAACTCTCTATGTATATTATTGCTTGATAGCTTCGGGAAGGACAAGTACGATATCGTATAGAGATTTTCTTTTTAATTATTGTTATTTATTATTTTATAATAATAATAATTATTATTATTTATTATCATGTATTGTTGTTGTTGTTGTCGTTTTTATTGCTGTTTCGTTTTTTATTATTTATGTTCTGGCTTCGAGATCTAAGAAAAACTTCGATGCGTATACGGAAATTCAGTTATGCCCATTTGCGAAATTATAAGACGGAAAGCCGCTCCTACTCCGTTGTGCAGCGCTACTATCGATTGTCCGTTATATATATATAGATATATATATATATATATATATATATATGTATATATATATTATATGTATATATATATGTATATATATATATATATACACAACACACACACACACACACACACACACACACACATATATATACATAATCCCGAATATACTCATTCGTATATAAAGATAGGTAGGGGTTTTGATATACGCATCCACTTAATGTTTTCTAGGTTAGAATATAGATCATTCTATTAAATACATGGCTTGAAGAGATACAACCCGTAATTTAAGCAATCTTATGCTAAAATATTAGCGTATATATATATATATATATATATATATATATATATATATATATATCATATTTTAAGACTTGATATAAGATTTTTCAAGCTTTATTTGTGAGAAGTCGGACTTTTTCAAAATTAGTCAGGAATTATAATTTTTTTTAGAAGTTATAATTTTTTTTATTCTCTAACTTGTTATAGAAAATCAGCGATTTAATGAAATAAATTTTAATTTTAAATCATTTATTAAAGTGGAATTAAACAAAATATTATGAATATACAGATATTACAATATGAACTTTGAGAGAAAGACTATTTACTTAGTTAAAAGCTTCGAAATTGACATTATGATGTACATTTAGATTATTCTTAATTAAAAGAATAAAACGAGAAATATATTAAATAATGAAAGGACATATAAAATATTTCTACTGGTATTGTTAGCCTTTAATAAGACTAAAACTTGATTTGTAATCATAACAAATTGTTTATTTACATTTTGAACATTTCCCATATTTCAGTATTGAATAAAATATAATCTGAAAAATTGATACAACAAGCTTTATAATTTTGTTTTTATTTTCACAAAGTTTCGAGCTTAATTAAACTTTTTTCTAATACAAGCCACCTTCATTATTTGACGAGGGGAACGTCAAAGAATAAGTTATGAATGTAACGAGCTTTTCCAAGCTTTCATTACAGCACAGAGTTTCAAGCACATTAATTTATATATGTCTAATTTATTAATTATTCATATATATATATATATATATATATATATATATATATATATATACATAGATACATAGATATATCTGTATATATGTGAGTGTATGTGTGTGTATTTATATTGAAATTCCGAAGCACGCCTCGAACTTTTCATCGGCAAGCTCAAATGTTTACTTACGAAACTTAATACTACTTGTTTACTATTATAAAATACGCATTACAATAGGGGTTGGGGGTGGGAAGAATTATTATTTTCAAAATAATAATAGTAAAACAGAAATGTATAAAATAACTTTTACCGAAGTTCCCAATAGTGAATGCAGGGTGCGGAGGCGCCTGTGTAGATTTTATTGAAATTAACATTGTAAGCTATTCAAAAACAGCTTTGAACTACTTAAGCATCTGTTTAAATTGATACTTTTATACAAGTTTTGTATAAATGAACTTTGGTGCTTTTGGCTAATGAATAAGGTTAGAAGATTAAATTCAGCCCTCTCGAATAATTATTTGTTACTCCTTAGTTAATGAAAGCGCGTCATTATTACCTCGCCCGAACAATCGTCATTCTATTTCACGGTATAAGGATACGTGCGCAAACTACCCATTGTCTCGGCTCAACCACCTTCAGTTTGTCGAGTTATTTTTTTTTGTTTTTTTTTTTGTTTTTTTTTGTTTGCACTCTCACCGACCCCATACGATACATTTCGGAGAATTTCAAAAGTTTGACTTTGTACTATATATATAGACGTTGTCAGAACAATCAACAATACGGCAATGAAATTTACATTTGATGTATTCATCAATCGTGTAGGTTGACCCAGAAACGTACAAACTTAGCGTCCGACTTCCAGATCCTATGGAAGTGAACTTTTCTTCTTTTTTTTTTTGTTTTTTTTTTCTTTTTAATTTAAAAATCAAACATCCAACTGTGCGTTGCCTTTGTTATGTAACGAGCGATCTCTAATGCAATTGTTCAATGTGTTTTTTTTCCCTCTCTAACTTTGCCGATTATCCGGCATTTAGCAACGATGCTTTTAATAAAAAAGCGATGATCGCTATTATTGTAGGAGCGGAAAATCCATTTGCTCAATTTATTAGTGAATGGAAAGAAATTGTCTTCCGTTTTTTTTTTTGTTGTTCTTGAAATTTTAATTCGATTGTCGAGGGAGTCCGGGGATGGGAGGAGGGGCGGGGGTTTGAGAACGAGTAAGCAATTTGCATATTCGAGGGAAGCGTATGAGCGAATAGTCATCCTAGTATAAGCAAAAATGACTGCCATTTTATTTCGGCTTCATTAGTTGTGTTATGTATTTGATATGCATAAGTAGGATTAAAACTTTCCCTCCAGCCAGAGTATCGCCCTCGCGTGAATTTTCGCAATTCTAGCGTATATATATATATATATATATATATATATATATATATATATATATATATAGTAATTTTGAGAGTATATATAGGGAAAAGTTGAGGGAACATTTTTCCGTCAGCAGGGAGAGCAACTCTAAAATTTGATAATGAAAATATTATATAATCTGACAAGATTATACGTGCGAGGAGATATCGTTTCGAATGCGTAAGTATTGATTTTTTTTTATCTAAATAGTCGGGAACGCAAATAATTCGGCGCAATTGATCCTAATTAATCACATGAAACGAAGATTAAGGAAATTAATATTGGATTTATTATACTTTCGTACATAATCTGGATGGCGATTAGTGTAGAATTAATAGTCGGCCCTAGATACGGTATTTCGTTATATATATATATATATATATATATATATATATATATATATATAAGTGTTTACATTAAATTATAGATCAATATATCAATCTAAACTTTTTCCTAGGGAGTCACGAGAATGCATATCATAAAATGTATTTTGAAATTATATTTATTGCAGTATTTAATATATTTGCAATTTCTCATGAATAATACATTTCTTAGAATTCATGTGTGTGTTGTGTGTGTGTGTGTGTGTGTGTGTGTGTGTGTAACTTGGGCAGTCCGCAATCTGCATACTAACCGGATATTGTACAGAATGCCCGTTCGAATGGACTACAATAAAATGTCCCCGGACGTTTTGCATAATATCTGCTAATTATGTATATAGAATTCAACTTGGCATGTGAGACTGCTTGATTTAAGAATTATATGAAAAATGGCGGGGATTATACGGCAAAATTTAAGTATGCAAGCAGAAAATGCCTTCGTAATTAGTAAGTAATCGATGAAGATCTGAATAATTAAGGTGAGTATAGGTGATGAATAAATGGCGACTGAGAAGCAAATAATTTAAACGTCGAAAAAACGATTTAACGAATCTATTTTATAAATATTGCATTGAATAATAAATAAATTTAACCGCATCGGGTGACAATCAGGTTTCGATTTCAAAATCAATTTGCTATTAAAAGGAAACGAATGAAAACAATACCGACATAAAACAGATTCTACATAAGAGTTTTCATAAAGTTTTTTTTTTGTTGGTTCAAGTAATCCGTAGGGCGTTCTTGTAATAATTGATATTGCAGACTGTCGGCGAATAGCGTGGAATTAAATGATACACGTATATTTATTAATTTCGATCAATTTGGATTTTCCCAAAATCGAACGGACGTGGCGACACGTCGATATAAAATCTCGCGGTATTTTTAATTATCTAAAACTTTAATTCTTGACCAATATTAATGGTCAGAAATGTTCGACTGAAAAATAAAGTCGTAAAATAGTTGACAGGAAAAAAATTCCTGATGAGCAATAGTGGAGCATTTTGACGTTCGACTGATAGTCGTAAAACATATAGAATGAGAAAATTTCAACGTCCAATTAATCCTAGGAAACGAAGAAAAGTAGGAATTCTTTTAAAGACCACTTACAACTTGGAGAAAAACCAGCTTGTCAATTGCTTCGGTATGATTATATCAATTATAAAGGGTCGCAAATGATAAAATTAATAACTTCTAGGATATCGTCGAAACGTTTCTACGTGATTCTCAAAGTACACAAATCAGATCCACCCTATCGCATCAGGAGTCTGCTAATTTTGCAAAATAACCGTTCAACCGAATCTAAAACAATATACTCCGTGAATAGATTACTCGAACAACGAAAATTCTATCGATTCACAAATCCAGGAACCTCGCGGCCGTAAAAAACGAATCCACCTATCCTAACCCCTAAAACTTCAAAACGTCAAACTACAAATCCACGCAGGATTACTCATTTCATTTTTCACCCTGTTCTTTTTTTTTTGTTTTTTATTTGAGTCTTTTTTTGGATTACACTATTCGACTATTTTTCGCGAATTGTTTTTGTTTTTGTTTTTTTCGGATTCGCGATCCCACACGGCTTAATGGCCGTAAACCCCCCAACCGCAACTGATTGCGTTTAATGGATATTTTTAATAGTCGTAAACAAATGTGGAAACAGCTCGACATTCGGGTCTCTAGTCTGGAGTAATGGACAATTCTTGGACGGCCGCGCACTAAACTGGCCCGTTACATTCTTGATATAACGACGCTCACGCTTTCCATCGGGACGCATCAATTCGCCTTTAATTCAAATCCGACATTCCGTTTCGAAGCCTTCCGCGAATCCCTCAATAATATTTTCCTCCCCGATCGCACGCACGCCCGCACACGCACGCACACACAGCTATATAGGCCTGCTCTATATTTACTCGGGGAAAGGGGAGCGCATCGGCCTATCTACCCACATAGATATAGCTACGACCAAGGGGGCAGAAAAGATACACGCGCGTCGACCTCGAGCGCGCGCGCGCGCGCGCACCCGAACAAAATGGCCCATGCATCAGAGACCCGGAGGCGCGTCGCTCTAAATATCCGTATAATCCCTCGAATCCCAGGGGGCCGTATTAATAAACGCCCCCCGAGGCCCGAGGATCCTCTCCGCGCGCCCCGCACCCCCGTAGCTGGCATCCGCAGTGCTGGCGAGAGCAACAAAGCCCCCTCCAACCAAGTCCCCCTGTCCCCGTGGCCGCGAAGGTCGATACCATCCGCGAGCGCAACAACCGCCTATCTCTCTCTCTCTCTCTCTCTCTCTCTCTCCCTCGCTCTCCCTCGCTCTCCCTCGCTCTCTTCCTGGCACTGGGCCACCGAGGGGGCGAGGGAGCAAGAGGGGGTCGGGGAGGGCGAGCGCCGAAGAAGAACCCACCTGAGAGTCTCGAGGGCCGGCAACCTCTGAAAGGCCTTGGGGTGCACCTGATTGATCGAGCAGCGCTGCAGGTCGAGATTCCTCAGATGCTGGAGCTGGGGAAACTGGCTGGGCCGGAGGGTGCGCAGCGGATTCCCGCTGAGCACGAGGAGCTTCAGCCTCTCGTTGCCGGCGAAGGTGTGGGGCTCGAGGCTGAGCAGGTGATTGTCCGAGAGGTCGACCTCGATCAGGATCCTCATGTCCTTGAAGGCGTCGCCGTGGATCTCGTGGATGCCGGCGTTACGGAGGAAGACCCGCTGGAGGTTGAGGAGGCCGGCCAGCTTGAAGGTCTCGGCCTGGAGGGCCGGTATCTCGTTGCCGGAGAGATCGAGGACCTGCATGTCCGGGTCGAGGGAGGCCGGGAGCGAGGTGAGGCCCGCGTCCGGGCAGAGCGCCGACTTCTTGCCGGAGGTCCAGCGGCAGCTGCATACCGCCGGGCAGTCGGTCCAGTCCGGGAAGGCGGCCGCCCTCGAGAGGAGGGCGCAGCTCGCCACCAGGAGTAGGAGGGCGAGTAGGATGCGCCCTCGCTGCAGCGGATGGCTGCGCGTCGTCATCTATGCCGGCGCGGGCGGCCGACGACGACGGGGCTATCGATCGCTCGGCCGCGAGGGGGAGGCCGCGGAGGGCCGCGCTTACCTGGCGGCGGCGGCGGCGGCGGCGGCGGCTGGGGGCCGGTGGCCCTTGTCCCCCCAGTCCCTCAGGCCCGGGGGCCGCGGCGACGCTTGGCGCGGCCCATGGCGGGCGGGGCTGCGGACGGGGCTCGGGGGCCGCCGCCTGGACGGGAGGCTGCTGCTCCTGTCGTCTCCTCCTCCTCCTCCTCCTCCTCCTCCACTTCCTCCTCTCGCCCTCCCTCGCGCGCGCCCTCTCTCTCTCTCTCCCTCACTCTATCTCGCTCGCTCGCTCACGTCTCCGCGCTCCGGGGGAGCGGGCGCGAGGCGGTCGCTGCTGCTGCTGCTGCCGCTGCTGCTGCCGCTGCTGCTGCTGGTGGTGCTGGTGCTGCTGCTGCTGGTGGCCGCCGATGGTGATGGCTGCGCGCTCTGCGTGGACTGGCCCCCGCGCAGATTTGCCGCAGCGACGTACGAAGCGGGGGTGGCGCGGGGGTGGCGCGGGGATGGCGCGCGGGCGGGAGGGGGGAGGGACGCCCGCGCGCGCACTCGGGCCTGCGCGTATCCGCATTGTGTGTAGCTGCCGCCGTCGCCGCCGTCGCCGTCGCCGGTGGCGGCGCCAAGCGCGCGGTTCCGGCGCGACGGCCGCTCGATGGCGCTCCGCGGAGACGGCGCTGCCGCCGACGCTGCTGGCGCTGCTGCGGAGGTACTCGAGTACCAGCGGGGGCGGCAGCACTTGACCGATCGGGGACCCCGAGTAGGCGCCTTGTGGTTTTCGTCCCCTCTGCCCGCCCCTCTCTCCCTCTCTCCCTCTCTCCCTCGCTCTCGCTCTCGCGCGAACGATCAATTGGCCGCGCAGGCCCGTGCCCCCCGTCGGCGCCCCCCCCGCCCCTCGCTCGATCTCGCGGTCGGACGGAGGCGCGGAGAGGAGGCATATTAATAGGCTAATCGATCGGCGCCGTGTAGCTGCTGATGCTGCTGTTTACTAATGCGTCCGCTGTGAGATTGCGAACTAGGCGCACGCGCACACAGAGATAATTAGATAGACATGTATATGTATATACGTACGTGTCTCCGGAAGATTCTTATATATATATCTACATAAACGACTATATATATATATCTATATACGTAGAATTGAAGTAGCTTCCCCGAAGCGTGGGCAATGACGTCTGCATGCGTATGTATGGACAGCAGACACCGAGCGTCTCGTCTGATGTGCAGTGGCTCAGCAACAGGCGGATAAGGACAAGGAGGTGGAGGTGGAGGAGGAGGAGGACAGGGCGGACGGTTAGGTAGGAAATGAAACAAGTACGGCGGACTAGTCAACGGCTGTTTTTTCAACGCATTTTATTACAAGAATATAGTATAAACTTTTTGTATATATCATCGTCATCATTCTCGTCACCGCCATAGCCGTCGCCGTTCATTCTTTCTCCCTTTATCTTCATCTCGTCCCTACACTCGTCCGTCAATCGCAATACGCGTCTTCTCGGCTTTCCCGAACTTCTTTCGATCCTCACCCCCACCCCCTCATTTCCCGCCAATCCGACTTATTATTATAATATACATAGTTAAAACGCTTTTCCTGTTTCGCTCTCGTGCACTGTTTTATATGATACAGAATTAGTCGCGCATCTAATATATACATATATATATATATATATATATATATATATATATATGTGTGTGTGTGTGTGTGTATGTGTATATACGTACAACAAAATCTCTCGCGTCTCGTAATGATAGTCGCTATAAATCTTTGCACGTTATACAGAACGCGAGATTTCACTCTCATTCTATTACAGTCGTTCCAGCCGCAGGCCACGATAGTCAATTAGCTTGTTTTCGATAGTTTACTTCGATATTTATGTCACTGTCTGTATATCTGTGTATGTGTGCGTATGTATCTGTTGTTTCGATTCAATTTTTTTTTGTTTCAGTTTTTCATTTATATATATATATATATAATATGCTCGCTGATACACATTATTTAGAAATCCGTTTTTTTTTTATACATTTTTTCTACTTTTTCGCTTTGTTCAGAAAATTTTTTTATTTATTTTTTTTTGTTGTTATTTTCCATTTAACTATGCAACTATAAGGTATATTCTTTTACTTGGAAACGTACTTGGCAATTCACGGCTAATAAGTTACAACGAAGCATTTGTATTTCATTTGACTCTCCTTTCTCCTCTCTCATTCTCTCCGTTTTTTATTCTCTCCTCACATAACGTTCCACGCGTCACCCATGCTTTCTCGCCCTCCCTCTCTCATTGTATATATGCGCATACTCTTTTATATGTATATATCTATATATGCAGATATATGCCTGTGTATATATGTATATATATATATACACACCGTACAGGTATATACGCGCATGCATATATCAACGTCCTCGACCGTCCATGTATATACGTGATTGTGCTCGTTTGCGCATGTATTGTCCCGATGTTGCGTGTATACTTCGGGTGTTATGTACGCTCGCGACACACGCGATCGTGCAAATAACTATGCACGTCGGGGGCGACGAATCGTGTGTATATTATATATCAGCAGCGCGGACGTCTCGTCACCCCCTACCTCCTGCCCACCTTGATATGTCAATTATATATATATATATTTTTTACTTTTACTCTTTCATTATTTATTTATTTGTTTTTTTTTTTACAGGGAAGTTAGTTTCGTCATTTCTTCTATTTAATTCCGTTTGTATGTTAGTTTGTCGTCATCATATCTCTCTTTCGCCTTCTCTCTCTCTCTCTCTCTCTCTCTCTCTCTCTCTCTCTCTCTCGCACGCACTCGTGTTTTCACTCGCACGCTCACTCTTCATTGATTTCTCATTTTTTTTTCTCGCGCTCTCCTCTCCCCCCCCCCTCTTTCATGTATCTATCGCACCGACGCTCGACGCTCGGTAGCAGCGGCAACAGCAGCAGCGGCAGCGGCAGCGGCAGCGGCAGCGGCAGCGGCGGCAGCGGCAGCAGCAACGGCGGCGGCGGCGGCGACAGCGACAGCGGCGGTACAGCAGCGAGAGCAGCAACGGCAGCAACGGTCCACGCCCACGCACGGTGTACGGGGAAGCGCAGCGAATTTCACGAACGGAAGCCTCGTGCCCCTCGGGGCCGGCCCTTACTTCCAGCTATTGGCTGCAATGGGAATCGAGAAATATCGTATTATTAGCACGTAATCCCCGCGCGCCGACGGGCGAAACTTACGGGGCCGCGTTGCGTTGCGCGGCACTCACCTTTGTAATAAATGTCTCTGTTCATTGTTGGACAGTTTTTCGGGCCCTGCTGAAACAAAGTTTCGGCGAGAAGCATCAGTTGAGTTATAACGGGAATAAGATTTATATATATATATATACTTAGGAACAATCTAAAGTTTTTCATCCCCTTTCTACCCCTCCCCACCTCTTTCCCACTCTCTTTCTACACAGAATGTATATCTATACGGCTTATTTGACTTAACAAAAAAGAAAACGAGAAATCTATTTCCCTCGCGTTTCATTGTTGACGCTCCCGGCGCAGAGGCTAATGGAAAGTTCGAAAGAACAATTTAGCCGGTATAATTCTTCAATGGGACGGGGAGGCGAAATAGTGTATATTTACGTATATATATATATATATATACATATATATATATATATATATAGATGTACATGTATATATAGACTTTGCGACGCGACGGCGAAATGACGGATGGGGGCAATTTTGTACCAAGTTTTATTACGTGCTTTATAGTTCAGCGGGACAAATATATCTTTCCGTAGCTTTATGCTTTTTATATATACCAACTTCGGACGTATTTATACTGTATACGTACGTAGCCGCTTTTATCGCGTTATATTTTTATTTCTCGTGATACTCCTTGACCCCCCCTCCCCGTCCCTCCCGACGCCACCGATTTCAAAAGCGTCTGGCTCAGAGTCCGTAATATTCAGTGGCTTCTTCGCGAAGTCGAGTGTCTTAAAAGTCGGGTCCGCGAGCCTCCTCCTGCGCCTCCTCGTTGTATGTATGTATGTATGTATGTACGTATGTATATATATAAAAGCGCGGCCGAAAAATGCAGTTCTGGACCCTTGAAGACGACGGTCGAGGGAAGTGGGAGGAGGACGAGCGCGCGTGCGCTCGACTCAATGGCAAAAGAAGTCAAGTTAATGCCTCATTGAATACATCAGAAAACGGCTGTTCTGTCGAGTATAGCTTGAAAACTTGTACTTGAGTTTCTTTTTTTTTTTTTTTTTTTTCATTTTTTTCCCTTTTTTTTTGACAGCGCCCGATGCGGCTTCGAGTCTTTCCTTTCGAGATTTTTTCCCCCTATCGCTCATAAACGGTCGTAACCGCCAGAGGCTCGCAAATGAATCAGGAATCGGCGATTCGAAGATAGCAATTAATGGGAGGGTTCGGATGACGTGGTCGCATCTTTGTATTTCGATTAAATAGTTGCCAGCTGCGGCGCGTTCGAGCAATAGATTTTTTGTAAGAAAATAAGCCGCATTTTACCATCCTTATAAGAATAATCGAACAGTTACGCTCGAATTGAATTGTTTGTAAAAATGCCGTAACATTTTCAAAGATTGAGCGAAATGTTTTCTTTTTGTTTTTTTTTTAATTCTCGTTGTAAATCTAAACTTTTCTGCGTATGTTTTCTTATTCTTAACGATCCGTCGTATTCGCAGATAACGCGATCTCCAAATAGGAGGGCAATCTTGCAATTGAAAAATATACATTGATTATGAGCCTTGCCAATTGAATAATTTTTTTTTTTTGGTGTCTTCTTTTTGTTTTGTTTTGAAAACTCGAAACACAATAAGCGACGCAAGCTTAAGCTCTTGGCCTGCAATTCGAGTAAATACGGTGCTTCCTACAATTCGTCTTTGCAAATCCACAGCGTTGTAAACTTATAGGGCTGATAAAGTGAAACTTGATAAACGTGGAAAGCACGCGTATTAAACGCGTCTTACGATTACCGCCGACTTTAGGGCCCTTGGACAAGCACCACGAGAATTTAGCCCATCCGAGTTAACTCGTTGCGCGTGCGCACGTGTTCCCGCGCGTTTATTCAACGAACGAGAAGATATACGCGATATTAAAAAGAAACATTGTACTGTTAAAAATAACGGCAAAAAAAAAAAAAAGAAAAAATTAAAAATCCACCACACGCATTCACGCGCACGTGTTCGCATTAATGCGCGCGGGTCTCAAAAGCACGCGTTCGCGTGCATACACGCGCACCGTACACACTTAGGCACGATATGAGCTATATGCCACGGACTACCTTCTCGTTGCACTTGTCGAATGACGGTCAAGCTGACGGTAACCGTAAACACGCTTAATGTACACCGGTTACATACTAACACTAAAGCACTGTAATTTCAAAGCGCTGTAGAACTGCAAGATAAAAAATTCGTAGAAGGACGTTTCTTTTTTCTTTTTTTTTTTTTTTATTCAATGAAACAAGTTATGTTCCGATCCCTTATTTTTCTTAACTGCGTGATAAAATTTCAATAATCCAATTATTTGCGCAACACATCCCGCCTTTGTAGGTTTTTCAATTCAAAAGATAAACTTCCGTTTCAATGGTCAGATATCGTGTGCTCGCATCTAATTAAAAACATAGAACGTGCATCGAAAAAGCTAAGGTTTCGAGCTTGAATTTCAAAAAAAAAAAAAAGAAAAAATTGATGTGCCTCGAGAATTGGGTAAATTTGGAACTAATCCAGTGACAATCAACCATCAAATTAAAATTTGACTGAGATCAATTCTATATCAACATCAAATTTCGAACGGTGACAGTCTCTGCTCGAATTTCTTAACGAAAATCATCCCAACTCAGGTTTTTAGTGTAGAAGATCCCAAGATCATTGTTCTAAGCAAAAGATTATAACTCCATTTTTTACGGAGATGAATGCACTTCAAATTCTAACGAAAAACATTCCCACTCAGTCATCGACTGAGATTCTTTAATGGTCATTATTTCAATTGCCATTTCGAACGATTTAAGGATATCGTCTGAAAATTTTGGTGGAAACAATCACGACAATCGATAGTCGTTGAAAAAGATTCCAGCTCGGGATTTTTAATAAAGTCGAAGCGAACTCGAATTGCAAATGAAAATGATTTCGATTCTTAGATTTTTAGCAGAGACGATCCGAACTCTAATTTTCTAATGCAAAAGATTTCGAGTCAGATTTTTAATCGAAATAGCCTCAATTACAAATTTTAACGGAAAACGATTCCACATGGAAATCTTGAGCGGTATTACGATATTCGGCTGGAATCGTCTTCGGTCAAAATCTTCTTCGGATATTGCGTATTACTTTCCAGGTCTCGATCGCTCGTTCCTTTTGACGGCGTATTAAAAAAAAAAAAAAAAAAAAAAAAAAAAAACAAGCAAAAGAAAAAAAAAACAAAAAATTCCTTCTTATCCACTACTGCCGTCGGTAGAATCTTAAAAACTGCACGATTTACGGAACATTTTTTCTGTTCTTTCTTTTTTAGACCTGGATCTCGAATTTGTCGCCGGAATGGCCATATAAGAACACCTTAACGAACCCGAGCGGGGGATTTGCTCGCCTCGGGTGGAAAACTCGGTTCGGCTCCCAAACGCAGCCCGTTAGGCGATAAGCGGGCGCAATTTAATTGAATATATTAAAGCTGCTGCCGGTCCCCGGTTCTCTCTCTCTCTCTCTCTCTCTCTCTCTCTCTTTCCCCGACAGTTTCCTGCGAGCGCGCGCGCGCGTGCTGACGGCCTGAAATGAAATTCGTCCGGGCGAGGGTGAGGGAGAGCGGGGGAGAGAAAGGTGCCCGGGCAATTTAAGAAGGTGTCGGGACGCCTTCCCGCCTAGCCCCTTAGTTTCTTTGCACGGCAGGCCCGCCCCCTCCACCTCTGCCGCCTCCTGGCGGGTATATACCTCGACGTTAAAATCGATGTTCGTCCTGACGGGGCGATGGTGAAGCTGCTGGGGCGGCCGGAAGTTGTTGCCGAGGGGCGCCTTTGGGTACCGCTTGTCGCCCTGCTTCAGCTCCCTCAGGCTGCGCAGCTGGAAAAAGTGATTCATTCGTTAGGCTCTGGACAATTTTTCTGACACACGCATAATACATGTATCTACATAAGTGCGTGATATTTAAAGTCTGTTAAAAAAAAAAAAAAAAATTATTTTTATAGAGCTAATCCGTCGGATACGGTCTGTTATTATATTTAATATGTACCGAGTTGGATGTCCGGATTAATGCGCCGGACAGGGCATTGTTTGCATTCTTATTGAAGAAACGATACGAAATTATTGTCGTTAATAATTTAGATTTGACTGAACATATACTTATAGGACGAACGCGACGAAATAGCGCACTTTCCATTACGTAATATTTACTCTTTTAAGCTTTATCCATTTGTGCGCTTGTTTCTCTATTGTTTGCCCCTATTAGTATGTTTGTTCCCGTTCCAATGACTCCATTAGTGTTTGCCACTTTTTGCCGTTTTCCTATTTCTTTTTTAAATTATTGCGTTTCTAATAGAATTTGTATGATATACGTTTTAAAGATCCGTAGATCGTGTATAAGTATTTTTAAGAATAGGTTAGCAAGTAAAATTGGAAGACTGGATCAATTCGGAAGAATTTTAACGAAAAACGCGTAAATATTTCTTCATGATTAAAACGAAAAATTTCTTTGTAAATAATTTTATATCAATAATATCAATATAAATGTTTAAATTTTTTATGTAAGTATGTTAAATACAATCGGATCATTTGGAAGTTTTAGCGAAATTGATTGATATATTTGAACGTGAATAAGCAACATGTTCATGCTTGTTCGTAGTCTTTTCTTCAAACGGCTACGAGTTTAAGTTATATTAGATTGAATTAGAATAGTTTAAAAATTAGTATAGAAATTCAGGTAAGCTTAAAGCTCGTCGTTTAAAATAACAAAGAAATCTTCAATTTTTCAACTTAAATACTTCATATTTTCACAATCTAATAATAATCCAGAAAATGCTCCAAGTATGTTTTATATATAAGTTGAACAATGAAACATTCTTACGTTATTTTAAATTACGAGCCTTAGGCTTACTGGAATTTCTATACTCGCCACTCGATTCGTGCATGAATTCCAAGCCTACCAATAAAAATTTAGCGAAATGTTTACATTATTCAACATTGTCTTCTTTTCTAAGACAAGTCAGTACAGAATTAGTCAAATACAAAAAAAAAAAAAAAAAAACGTTAATTCGTTTCATTCTGCCTTATTTTTAAAATCCCATTGAATGCCAAGGCGCGCCAATCCGGACAGACGCGCCCAGGCATCCGTTGATTCTCTTTTACAACTATTCCTTCGACGATCTCAAGATTTTCAAGCTAAAGTATTTCATTAGCGCGCGGATATTCCGCGCGCGGCGCGGGCGCGTGGGCGGGTGGGGTGTTGGGGGGGGGGGGTGGAAAGGCGACGATCGCGCCTTCAACGCTGTCCGACGCGCCCGCCGCCCCGATAAGCAGCCCCGCGACGACTCCCGGCGCGCTCCTCCGCGGCCGCGTCCCAATGAGCCGGGGCAGTCGTCGCCGCGGGACGCTGCGACGAATAAGCCGCGACGCTTAACGAAGTCAGAGAGTTTGTCGCGCGCGCGCGCGCGCGCGAGAGAGAGAGAGAGAGCGTCCCGGGCTTAATCCCGCTGTGGAATATTCATTTTGAAAACGCCGCCTCTCTAATATGACTTTAACTATTTCGGAAATTCCGGGAATGCCGCGTGCAGAGCCATTCACGGGTATAATGAAACTTCGCAGCGGGCTTCGGGAAAACGTATAATTCTGCCGTATAATGCGCGCGGGGATAATTTTCTAATTGGACGATAAATGCCGGGTAATATTTATACGTGTATATATATATATATATATATATATATATATATATATATATATACAGACGCGCGAACGAGATGGTCTCAAGGCACTAAATCAATTATTAACATATATTAATAATTATAAACGATTATAAACGCTACTACTTGTCTTGAGAGCTGCTTGGTATCATCCAACGAAGATTCAGATTTTCTCCATGCACTTATGGTCAAAGCGTTCTCGGCCAATCGATATCGGACCGTAGCGCCCTTAATAAGCGCACACGACGTTTCCTTCGTATAAGTCAATAATTGACACGATCAAATTCCACGCGTTCGCTGCTTTACGCAGCCGCTTCAGCGCGGCGCGAATTCTTCGTCCACGAAAGCCGAAAGTCTCGCCTCGCGATAAATCTGAAAGAGCGCCGGATAAGCGATCGAACATCGGATTCGCTCCCGATAATTTTCCGGATGAAGCGTACGAAATCTCATCCGAGCGAATATTATGACACAATCGGCTGTTAATAATTTACTCTTTTCAAAGTAAACGCAGATGTTTTCGACTGTATATATATATATATATATATATATATATATATATATATCCGGCAAACGTTCGAAGGGAGCCGGACGGTATATTCGGTAATGCTTAATTGAGGCTGGGACTCGCTACGCATGCAAAATCTACACGACAACAATGTCGGGACCGATCGTCAAAGCTGAACAGTAAGGGGGGTGGGGCGGGGAGAGGAGATAGATAGTGAAGAGTCAAGTACCGTGACGCATAGGTGTATATATATATGTATGTATATTATATATAAACTGATGCGTGCGCAGTCGAGCGTTGCTTTAGCCCCACCAACTGACAAATCGTTCATTGCCCGGAACCAGAATCCCTCCCCCCCCTCTCCCTAGCCCATCACCGTATAATTGAGAATCATTGCGGACAGTGGCGAGAATAAAAAATGAAAAAAAAAAACAAAACAAAACGAAACGGAACGGAACGAAACGAAGCAAAATACGAAAAAAAAAAAATTGGCCCACTGATAAAAAATCACCCCCGCGGAGTAGGGGCTTTGGCAGTGTTGCTCGGCTCACCTGCTGCTTCGTAATGTAGATCGGCTTGTTGAGGATGATCCAGGTGGTCGTCTCGTGGCAGGCGGGCATCGTCGTCGAGCCGTCGTAGGTCATGTAGTGCATCGTGTCGGGCAGCAGGTCCCGCACGCCGAAGCGCTTGATCTCCATCGACTGGCCTGCTCGGCGAGTCATATATATATATAATAAATGTGTGTGTGTGTGTGTGTGTGTGTGTGTGTACATCCGCCGAGAAACAGAATCAAGGGGATGACGGGGGGGGGGAGAATTTTAGATATAATGTTTGATATACAGACGCGTCTATGTGTATGGAAGGTCCGCTAACGTTTGGACCGGATCGGCGAGATAATGATTTTTTTGTTTTCTTTTTTTTACCGACAACGAGCTTCAATAATGCGAAACGAGGCGTCAGCCTCGCATATGGCATATATGATGTTTTTTTTTCTTTGAGATCCGATTCATTCTATTATAATATAGTCTCTACAAGATACGATATGGCAAGGAATAATAATCGGAAGAAATTTTTTAGATCTAATGATAATGATAGATTTAAATAACATACCGATATAAGTCGTTTAGATGCAAAAAAGCTTTCTATTTAAATGCAACTAACACTGCATCAAAAGAAAATCATAACATTATTTGACACTATCTATTAGACACGTATCCTTTTTCTATCCTTTCATTTGTATATTATTATTATATTATTATTATTATTATTATTATATTATTATCTGTTTGTTTCTATCGAGAATAAATTTATCTTTTAGGCAGTGTAATAAAAAAATTGTTATGTACATAATTTTAAACTAGACACATATGATTAGAACGACAGTCAGTCAGATTGTAAATTATTAATTGTAAAGCGATTTTTCAGCCATGTTTACTACTCGCATCGTTGTAATATACTTTTACGAATCCGCATATATGGCGCACTGAAGGGAGAAAAAGAATTTTATTCTTCTTGTAGAAATGGCATTTGTTTCATGTTCCTTCGCAAAAAAAAAAGGTAAATACTTCAGTTTTAAATCCTGGCTTTTATGGATACCGTATTATAACTTCGATAGTCCCCGGAACGCCTGTAAAAAGTTACTTTGGTGTAAAAAATTTCTCCCATCGCTATCCGTGCAATTCTTATTTCAGCCATCGACGCGATTTCCCTAGTACGCGCGCGGCAAGATTCGCGTTGTTTCTGCGCAATAACGCCTGCTTCTCTTTCAAATCGGCCGGTTCGCAGGCATTTTTTTCCCAACGAATTTTTCCACCGAACGAAGCGTGGGTTCGAGCGCGGAAAACACGACTTCCGGAGTGTTTGTGTTTTTTTTTTTTTCCCGGTACAAGTTTTCGGCCCGCGAGCCACTCGTCGGCTACGTATACGAGAAGTGCGGAAAAACGGCAAGAAGGATTTTCTTCTTGTGAGTAAAAAAAAAAAAAAAAAAGTTTAGAAAGAAAAAATCAGCCCAGTGCCATTAGCGTAATTTAAGAGAGTATCAGCATCGCCAAAGCTTTGCATATATTAGTACGCCCTCGAGTATGTATGAACTTTGATGTGTTCGGACACGGGAAAAAAATTCTTTTTTTTTCCCTGGGAGTGCTATTGATACTCTTTTAAATTGCATTAATGGCAATGGACTATTTGCTTTTTTTTTTCTTTTTTTTTTTAATATGTGACTTATCAGAAGGAGCGTGAAAATTTTTCAGCTATTTCAGAGTGGTTTGTTTTTGAAAAGTTAAAAAAAAAAAAAAATTGAAAACTGCTCTTCGGAGCCTTTATTTTTGCAGTGTTATTATCGCACTTATTCCAGTGGTTTGAAAAATAAAACACTCCTGGTCATCTCTTAAATGAATTAAACTCGTATCAGCAAAAAGGAATTTTTTTTGTTGTTGACCCGGCCGATTTTTTTTTGTTGCTGTCGAGAACCGTTCAAATACATATATATATATATATATATATATATATATATATATATATATATATATATGGTGCACTTACCCCCGAAGGTGATTTTGTCCAGGTGCTCGGTGAAGAGCCTCACCTCTGGATTCGAGAGATCGCCGATCTGCAACGACAATAAAGAGCGTCGAGTGTGCATGAGTAATGAGAGGGGATGTGTGGGAGGGATGGGGCGGGGGGGGCGGCCTTCCCCGTCCGCCTCCTACCCTCTCGCCTCGTTGATCGAGCGGGTCGATAAGAGGCGTGGAGGGAGAGGAGGCGAGAGAGGAGAGCCTCCTCTCGAGAGCGAAAGGGGCCAGATGGGATCTCGTATATATATATATATATATACATCTAAGCTAAGAGAAGGAGAGAGAGAGAAAGAGAGAGAGAGAGAGAGAGAAATTGGTCACGTACCTGGAGCAGTAGGGAGATTGCGACGATGCCCTGGGCTCGATGCAGCGCGTCCGAGAAGTTGTTGTACAGGTGCGAGTTGAAGCCGAATATCTGGATCTATATTACAGAGAGAGAGAGAGAGAGAGTGGGAGTAGTGCAGGGTAGATGAGACCAGAGATCAGAAGATGTTGAGATTCGATGTGTGTGCGCGCGCGCGCGTGTATGCGTAACGCCCGTGTGTACGCGCTTCTTTGTCCCGCCGTACGGGCACGAGGCCGACACGCCGCCAATTAGGGATTTATTGATTGTCCTCTCCTCCCGGCGGCTCTTACAGTGCTAATTAGGCGCGCGGAAGAATCCTCTCTTCGTACTACACACGCCCTCGATCGCCTCCTTCCGTAAATCTTTCCGCTTACGTTTGCGTTTTTCTTTCTTTTTTTTTCTTCTTTTTCTTTGCCTCGTCTTTTTTTCCCAGTGTATAGGCATACACACGTGCATAAAATAATTATTTTATTCGTTTGCCTATCGTTAGGGGTGCGTAGCAAAAAAACGAAAAAGGCAGAAAAAAAGAAAAAAAAAACAACCAATCGATAACGACCCTAGAATGTAGATCGAAGCCGCGATTACGGGGGGGGGGAAGGTGGAGGGAGACTGCAAATATGAATGGAGGAACGCCCGGGAGAGTCGGGCGCCCGGGATCGCGTACATAAGTCAATGCATGGTTTACACTTTACTGACCGCGAGTTCATGAAATATTCAGATAAGCTTCCGGCTTATTCGTGCGCGTAAAAGAAAAAAAAAAGAGGAGCAGGAAGAAGAAGAAGAAGAAGTCGAGAAAACTGCTTTGACCACGTTATAGCGGCGTAAGATCGGAATAAAAATTCGTAAGATAGGATATAGACCTCTTCGGGTGTATTTCTTACGCGCGTGGAATAAAAACATCCGATACGTCAACTATTGGTTATTGATAAAAGATACGTTGCGAATTTACCGTGGCTTTAAAATTTACGATATGACTATATATATATATATATATATATATATATATATATATATAATGCAATAATAAAATCTATTGATTCCGCTTTACATAACTTTAGCTACGCTCTCCGTATAGGAAATGCCCGATTTATCTCACGTTGCTTAGAACTTCGATGGGAATTATTAAAACAACCTATATTTTATTAATATATATATATATATATATATATACATATATCAAAAACTCCCTGAATAAATCTAATTTAGCTTGCACAAATGCTTCGTTTTACATAACGCCTGAAATATGTAGCGCGCGCGCGGAATTTATCGGCTTTATCTAAGAACGGAGATATGGGGCATTATAAATTGCACTTTGGTTGTCCGTTTGTTTTCGCATTTAATATTATGCTAATAAAATTTTCAGCGGCAAGTGCCGCTTTCTTTCGTAAATCATTCGCCGGCCTATTAATTCCATTCCGCGGCCAGATCCAATACGTGACCGGGTCGATTCGACCGGGATTTTTCTGTATTCCTCACGATTTATTATTAACCGTCCCGACTCGAATCGCTCGAAATATATATAATCCGAATTCAATATACGGGAATAAGAACGATTTCGCGGGGAATTCCTCGGCGCGCGTTCTTTCATCGACTGGACTTTATTATATAATCCTTCGCCGTCGTTCGCCGACGATATAATGGCGCAGCTTCGTCCGTCCCCCTCCGCCGCCCTCGGGCGACGACGCGTCGAACAGCGCCGGCATTCCCCGGGAAAATAATAAAATCGCCGGGCGAATTAAACGCGGGGGCGGCGGCGACGACGGCGGGGGGGGGTGGGGGAGGAGACACGTTGCAGGTAGGGACGACGACGAGATGTAATGCGAAATTTCAACCCGCGAGGACGAGGCTCGGATAAAGCGCCCGTCGCGCGAGGAGGACGTTTTTACGTTTAGCTCGCGTCGCAGTGCAT
This sequence comes from Sycobia sp. Sy_11, assembly GCA_018907035.1. Classification (NCBI taxonomy): domain Eukaryota; kingdom Metazoa; phylum Arthropoda; class Insecta; order Hymenoptera; family Epichrysomallidae; genus Sycobia; species Sycobia sp. Sy_11. The sequence continues at coordinate 1,299,991 of JACCIC010000018.1, read as the reverse complement.
GCTATATTAAAATATCATTGTCAACGCTCGCCGGCGTGGCTACGCGTCACACACAGTGGCTTTAATAAAGTTTTTCGCGAATGGAGAGACGCGCGCGCCCCCCTTTTTTGAAACTTTAATACGCGCCCGACTCGGCCGAGGCGGCGCGCGAGATTTTTTCTTCTTCCTTTTTTTTTTTTTTTTTTTTTTTTTTTTTTTTTTACACGCACACTCCCTCCGCCCCCGCCTCACTCACCACGGGTTTCACGATAAAATAGATCTCGCGGCAACTCGCGAGTATGGATGTAATCGAGACTGTCGCCGTGGCAATATCCATTGGGCGGGGCGCGAGGGGTTTTTTGTAATTTCGCCGTGGCTTTACATTATGTAGGCGCGCCGCCCTCCGAATACATCGGCCCCGGGCCGCGAGAGAGTTAATTTCGAAAAAGGGTGGGAAGATACGGCGTTCAAGTGACGGTGGGGGTGGGGCGGGGGGTGGATGAAAAGAATAATTTTTCAGGTCAAGTCCGGATTATTAACCTCGTTGAGGCGGGACCCTGCGTTTGCTCGGGCAAACATACGTGTGTGCGCGCGGCTTACATAACGACTGCGTAATTTTGTAAGGAGATTATTTTTTTTCTCTCCTTTTTTGTGCTTTTTTTATCTCTCTCTTTTTTGGGGGGGGGGCGCGAGGTTAATGTTAATGACTTATGTGTTATAGGTTCCAAAAAAAGGGGCAGTCAAGCGAGAGTTACTCCCGCGGACTTTTGTAATTGCATTATATTCGGTATTTGTAAGCGCATTATTTAGTTTATCCAGGTGTACCTGTGTTTGTATAGATATATAGATCTATATATATGTATGTATGTATGTTCGAACTGTGCTTTTTTTCTGCAGGCAATTTTTACACGCGAAAAAATATTTTATATTATATACTTTTAACATTGTTTCCGTTTCAATTTTAAAGCACCGCCTAAAAGGATGTAATAATTGTTGTTGTGTTTTTTTTTTTTTTTTTTATTCATTTTTTTTACATGCGCGAAAAACGCGTGCATATATGTATATATATGAAAAGCAGGAGAATGCACTGGACGCGCGTAAAAACAAATGAAAAACCAGAAAAAAAAATCAAACAAAACAAAAAATAATAGAAAAGACAGTACGAGCGCGTATAGTTTTTATACGGACACATAGAGGGAGAAGCGATATTAAATGTAATAAATCACGATAAAATTAATATTATATATACGCGTCTGTGCGGGCTTTGATACTTTCCGTACGCGCTGTACGCGAGGGGGTGGGGGGAGGGAGATGGTAAAGCGTACACGCGTTAAAAGTCGTATATATATATATAACTAATAAATCGCGCATTATTCCCGATGAATTTTTATGGTTTCGAATGCGGTAGACTCGGCGGATTCCGAATCTCCGCGCCTCCCGTCCCGACGCGGCCGATTCCGAATAATCGTACGGGTTAATATTGGATATAATGAAATTCGCGATGAATCGTAAAGCGCCGCGTATAACGTTATGTCCCTGCGCGCACGAAGACACGCGCACGCGCACGGTCAGACCCACACACATCCATACGTATACGTAGTTTTCGTGCAAGAAAAAAAATCGCCTAGCGGAGTATTTATTCAATGCTGCATTACCCGCCATGCTTGATCTCGTTACAGCCGCAAACGATAAATATTATTAAATTATTCCCCGCACGCGCTCAAACTTTCATAATGCGATTCAAACGCTGGCTCGCGCGCGCGCGCGCGTGTGCGTGTAGACGTTGAAAGCCAAAATTTCTCCGTTATTCAAGCTTTTCTTTTTAATATATCTCGCCAGGCCACTTTGGCATATATTAAATACGAAAAACCGGATTAACAAATAAAATATCTCATTTGTCGAAATTATAAATGTTCCAAATTTTATATACACACACATAAGTCAAATGTAATTGCGTAAGATTTAAAATGCGCGTGAATTTTTATCGAACGTTAAATAAAATATCGTCCGCTGCAACTTTTTTCTCTTACTTTTCATGAAAAAACCTTAAACTTAAATCTTCTATATATACATTATATATATATATATATATATATATATATATATATATATATAAATCAATTTCTCAAATCCTATTTAAGTATGTGTATATGAAATTTATTCATGCTGAATAAGCAATGATTACATCTGTTACTGTCAAGCTATTGTTATCTTCAAATCGATGATCATTCTGCCTGTCAGTTCTAGATATACGAAATATATATATATATATATATATATATATATATATATATATATATATATATATATATATAAGATCGGACTGATTTAACAAGATACGGCACGGAATAGGAACTGCGAGTAGAGAAGAAAAAAACATCCAAATTTCAATAAATTACAAAGGGCAACAAAGTGGATCGGTTAAAAGGAAATGACCGCTCACTTACCACACGTATATCAGATAAAACGAAAAAGATTGAGCTTCGACACGAAATTTTCGTTTCTATAAAAC
>JACCIC010000018.1:1237500-1292500 GCA_018907035.1 Sycobia sp. Sy_11 | reverse complement strand
GCCGCCCACCTTGTGCTTGTCGAGATGGAGCGCCTGGAGATTGGGATCGAAGAGCAGGCGCTGGGGCTCGAGATTGACGGGCGACTGGCGGCGGCCCTTGTTGCAGAGCGACCACTCGGGATTGATCAGGCCCCAGAAGGCCGGGCCCGAGATGCCGTCGTACGTCCACCACTCCTCCCAGCTGACGGGCTTCGATTCTGTAAACGTTGCGACGGGGTCGAGGGACGGCGGCGGGAGGGGGCGGGGTGAGAGGTTACGGGGAGTTTAGCATGAGAGACGGGGAATTTAACTTTATAATCTACGTGTATATATATATATATATATAGGTGTGTTCGAACGGGGGTAATCGGGAGAACGGCCGGTGGCGCGCTGCTATTATTATATTGCCTGGCGCACGTCGAGCATTGAGCCAGTCGGCGACGAGGGCGGGGGGAGCTTATCTGGGCTTTTTCAGTATAGGTTATCGTGAACATTTCGCTTTCTCTCTCTCTCTCTCTCTCTCCCTCCCTCCCTCTCTCCCTCTCCCTGGCCTATTCCCGTGAAGTGACGTTTTAATTTATGCGCATCGAACGTGCGGGGCCGTTACACCGAGGAATAACACAAGGCCGCGAGAAAAATGAGCCACGCGCACCCGACGCCGTTCATCCGTCCAGGATATCGGCTTGAAATTTCGATTTTTCAAAATAGCCGCCCATGTTCACATAGCGCGCGCTACGGCGATTACGATTGTTTTCGCCCGACACGCTCTGTCCGCTACAAGGAGTTACGGTAATGTTATGCATATCGCGCGATCGCGCCCCCGTAAGCGCGTATCGAGCGGAATTTCGAATCTTCTAATTCGGGCTCTAGTTGGACGTTTGGCGTGCCCTTTAAATGATAGCGCGGGCAAAAGCGTAAGCTCGAATAATCGCATTGCCGTTCAAAGTACGAGGGATTAAAGAAAATATCAAATACGCCGCGCGTATCGGTGCTTGGCCGCGCTGACAAAAAAGTCGTGTCCCAGTACGTGATCGAAGCTTGATTTTTTAAGAACGTCAATGAATTTAATATCTACAATGCATTATTATAAGAATCGCTGCTTTCAGAAAAATACTCGAGTACAGTATCACAGAATTGGAATGGAATTACAAATAATTTAATAACGCTTCTACGGAGAATGTATGTAACGATAAAATAAAAATACGATGGCAAAGTTTTATATTAGTCAAAATTAGGACGGTATTCTCGAATGTTACAGGTATGGTGTTGAATAATTTCAGTCGTGCTTTTTTTTTTTTCTTTGACAATCTTAATATGAGATAGTACATAGTTACGTACCGGTGTATTACCGAGAGAAATTTTGCCGTATAAGCCATTGCCGTGTCTTGGTAGAGCTACGTTAGTCGATTATGCATAAATGAGCCAACGCCCCCTTGAGTTCCCAGTACAGTCATAACCAGCGCAAAAGTACTTTTATAAAATTTGTCTATTAAATTATTTTGTTCGACCATGAAATATTTTTGAATTCATTGCAAAACTATCTAAATGCCATATGATAGAAACATTGGAAACCCTTGGAAATCTTCTTCTGTACGAAATATTTCTTCTGCAATTCTTTTCGGATGTACGCCCGAAGTACTATTTCGTGAATATTACGGAAAATTCTGGTTAGAAAATAGTTTTGTAAAGTTTTTAAAATATACGCGGTAAGAAAATGAAACACTTTAAGTGTATGTATTGCGAATATATTCCCAAGCAAAAGTCGAGTTAATAAGTTTCCTCTTTGAGAAGTAACTGAGGAGCATGTAAGAAAGGCTCATCGTTCACTTTTCAATACGTTAGATGGATAATAATATCCTTCTTAAAAGGATCTCTATACTACTGGTAATTCACTCGCAGTATAGAGATCCTGTGCGTTGTTCTCGGGCGTATAATAACGATCTAAGTACGGAAAAGTTATTGAATGTCGGCTAATTAGTCGAGAAAAAGTAATCGAATCTGTGCATCGCCCGGCAGCGTGCAGATTTCATTCAAAGATCTCACAGTGCGGGAATTTATAAATATTCGAAAAGCCAATTTACTTTTAACGTCCCAAGATCAATAGGGGTTTCCATGTAAATATTTTTCCAAAATTTCCATATATTTCGATCGAAATATTTGTGAGGAATAATTTAAAAGTACTTTTACGAAATATTAAAATTTGATAAAATATTTACGGGCCGTTCTAAAAACATTTTTCAGTATAAATATCCGCGGAAATATTTTGTGTGGATAATAATAATCAGATCGTGTTGTCCCTAACATTTTCTAAACCGCGTTGTAAGAGAGAGAGAAGGAATGGATTCTACATAATGTTACGAGTATAATATCGTCATAATTTGGCATTTGTTGCATGAACGAAAAAACATATTTTGACCTCGTTGTGTCTCGAATCCCAGTTCCGTAAAATCTAAAAAATGCGGTAATCGTTTTATAATACTCTCATTATGTCATCGCTGACATCTATCGCCCGAGCATCGAGTCAGTTATAAACTGTGAAAATGCCTATTGCCCCCTCCCCCCTAAAACATTATCAAATATCAAATTCATTATCTTCGGAAGGCACATTTACCACGCGGCTCTGCCTTTGTATTACGTGGCGCAAAATTATCCTCGTTCCGCGCGTTATTATCGAGTCCGCTTACCGATGCAGTTCCTCCTTTCTCTTTAATCCGCGTCTAATTTCGAAGCTTTCGCCCGTTTCGTTGCGTCCAGGCAACGGACTCGGCCTCGTAAAGTTATATATAAGAAAACCGAGCCAGCGTAAGATCTTTTTCCCCTTTTAAATTTGAACTGATGCTCTCTTCCAGATGCGCGCGCGTGTGTGTATGCGTATACACACATACACTTTCGCAGAAGAAAATTATTCTCAAAGCTCGGTGTACAAATCCACTTTGCCAAGGAGTGATACTCCCCCACCACCACCACCCTCCTGCCTAATCTAATATTATATGACTTGCGCTGAATAATTACAAACAAAGTTTCAGCCGAGGCGCGTATATAATATACAACTGGAAGTTTGGTTTAATTTCTGGAGAGAGAGACAGAAAGAAAAAGAGAGAAAACAAAGAAAACAATTTCATTCCCCTATAAAAGTCAAGTGCTTTCTTAAAAATTCAGAAAACTCATTCTGACCGCTCGTTACACGAGAGCACCGGGGGAATTATACGAAATGAGGAACTTCGCACCTCTCTCTCTCCCCCCGTACGTTCCATTAATTAATCAAAGCGGGAGGGATGGAAGGGGGGTGGGGTGGGGTGGGTGGAAAAATCGTACATCGCGACCGGCGAGAGAGAAAGAGGGAGAGAGTGTGAAATACAGCTCCAGCCATTATGTTACCTCGATTTTATTCTCTCAATCTTAATCCGGACGTGTTTGTTCCCTTTTTTCCCCCCCATCGCTGACATTGACTTACTAAGCAATTTTCGGGGACGTGAAATATGCCCGAGCGAATGGAGACGGTGACAGTGGATAAAACGTATAGTAATTGATTGAATTCTGACGAATGTATTATTTAACGAGTTTTACAAATTTATGGTTTAATTAATAATCTTATACGCGGTTTTTTAAGCTTGTGTATATATATATATATATATATATATATATATATATATATATATATAATGTATACGTCACTGAAGGAACGTGAAAATTATGAAAATTGAACAAGTCACTTTCATCGTCGTAGTGTAGTACTGTATAGTTCGCCGTTAGAAAAGTTCATTAGCTAAAGACGAAAACTCGATGCGTCACATATACATACAGAGTATCTATATATATATATATATATATATACGTGCATAGAAGAGGTTCCTTTTTATAAAGCCCTTCACTTCAATCATTCCGCCTGGCGGGTTTCTTTTAAGATCCCCCGGGAAGTTTCGGCGTGTCGCGCTGCGAACGACCGACGCTAAAATTTTCATTCCAATGGTTCTCAAGGAATTATGAACTGACTCGAAGAGATAAATGGCTTCACGGCCACTTGAAACGCTTCCGAAATAATCCCCTTATCTAAATAAAATTTAAATTACCCGGGGCCCCGCGGGCGCGCGGGAACAGAGAGTGGAAATTTATACCGAGAGCTTTATAAGAGTAGCGTCTCCTATTTTTATTTTCGTGCTTTGCTATATCCATATATATATATATATATATATATATATATATATATATATATATATATATATATAATAATCTTGTTATCTTATTTTTAGTTTTGGATTAATCAATTTGCCCGGGGCCAAGATACGCTTTAATCGAATTCTAAACTTGGATGGGGCATCGATCGAGCGCCAGCTCAGTGTTATTTTTTAGTGGAATTAAACTATTATTTATATAGGACAAATCAATCGGTCTATCGTTGAAAATGCAAAAAGTCGAAACCGCCTGCGACGGGGCGAAAAAAACACAATATATCAAATTTTTCGACGCTGAACAATACTTTGAAATTCTTGATAAATCAATCAAATTAAAGATCTGCTGCGGATCGAAAAAAAATATATAAACGTATAGCTTTAATTAAATATAGAAATTTAATTGAAATATGTGTTTAATTAAAATAAAAAATTAGTTTTTATTTCAGTCCGAAAAGGGATCTTTTTTTTTATATATAATTGTTATCTACTTTGTAGAATTCGTATAAAAATAATCGAAATAACTTGTTGGATTGCTTTCTTTATTAAATGTATTCCTATTATTTAATTAAAGAGCCGACCAGTTTTTGTTAAAAAATCAGGATTAAATTTATTATGAGACAAATTATTATTAGTCCGGTTCAAATCGTCAATTGAATTTTATATATATATATATATATATATATATATATATATATATATATATATATCTATATATATACCGACGCGGAAATTCGGTATAAATTAATATGCGCTCCGCGAACGCGCCGCGGGTTTACGAAATGGACCGTCTTAGACTGAATAGCCATTAATAAGTGGAGGAAAGCTGGTTAGAGTTGAATTTTGGGCTCTAATATAGATAAATCAGTCGACCAACTCGGAAATTGGGTGTAAGTTTCGTACGACATAATTCGCGGGAATGCTAAATCGAGGCGTGTATATATGCATATGGTCCGGTCGAATACCCGGGATTTCCGATCCCCGATATAATCCCTGACATCAAATCTCGAAAATTATCACCATCACGCTCGGGGCGCGCGTAGCGGCGGGAGGGGGGCGGGGGAGATTCTCCCTCGAAATTTCTTTGTACCGACAGAACAAAAAAAAAAAAACCGAAAATAAAAAAAAAAAAAACCAAGAACAAAAGATAATAAAAGTCGATTTAGCACCGCATCGTGGCTTTAACGGAGTCGAACGAAAATTCGTTCTCATTCAACGAATGAACCGAATACAATGCGTTACCGCTGCGCGCGCGCGCGCGCGTGCCCCCCTCTCCAGCCGAGCTTTTCATTTCGAAATTATTGGAGGGGGCGAGGGTGAGAGAGAGAGAGAGAGAGAGTGAGAGAATGAGAGATAGAGAGAGAGAGAGAGAGAGAGGCATGAAATAACAAAAACACACAATGCGCGAACCGAGCGCCGTGAATAAATTGCGGCGAAACTCGCGATGCGCGCGCGGTCATCAATCCGAACCCGACGACTCTCGCCCCATTTTACATTTTTCCGTCCCGGGCGCTCGCCCGCGCGGTAATCGGAACCTTGACGCCGGCAGGCGACGCTCGTCCCCCCCCCCCCGAAGCGGGCTCGATCTCGCGCCGAACGCCACGACGCTCGTAATGGGGGAGAGCTTTCTCAATTACCTGCGCTTACGAATTGGGAACTTGGTAGGTTTGCGCGGCCTCGAGCGTCCGAAGTCCCAAGTCCATTCGAATACCCCGGTTGCTCGAGCGGAGCCGTTTGGATAATCGAATTTCACGTATAATCGTTAATACACGATTTAAATTTCATATTTATTTAATACTCGTCAAATGTTTAATTGGTTTTTCGTAACGGAGATCCGATTGTGTGATCCGAAGGACTTTGGTGAGCCGAATCCGAACGTGGCCTTAGAAGCGATGCGTTGCATTCAGTTTTTTTATTTTTAAACGATTGATATTTTTATGAATTTATTATACATTGAAATGATGTATAAAAGAACACTGTTAAAATTATAAGGTAAATTTTTTTTTTTTTTGTCTTGCACGAGTAGTAGGACCTTATGAGACCGAGTAACCCTCTTTATAAACCGTTGAATTTGCGCGAGTGTCATTTTTTTATTTTTTTTTTTTATTTTATTTTATCGAGATATGATAGTCTCAAACTTGCGTCTCGCTAATTTAATGCAGGTCGAACTAAACTACGCGCGTTTTTCCGCCCGAGTACTTTCCCGAATTTCCTCATTTCGTGATAACGGCGATAAAAAAGTTAGCCACAGCCCCTCTCACCGTCGGCTAATCCGCGGTCCGACCAAATCCTTAAGCCCTTCAAACCGGCAAGTTCCGCGAATTCCGACAAACTCGTCGACCATACGCGCAACCCGAGCATACACGAATTCAAAATTGATACTTTTGCCGACGAGGATTGTTGGTCGAAATCCGTCGCGCCCCCCCCCCCTAGAACTGCTGGCGGTGAATTTTCCAGAAAATTAATCGCCTCTTTTTTTACTGTCGTTTTTTCAATGATTATTGAGATTATTAATGCGAATTCGACACTTTTTGGCAATAGCAATCGGCTAGATTTGTAGGAATTTCTATAAATCAGCGCGGCTGTTTTTAACAGTTCTCTTATAGTAAAATTCTTGGCCAAATTCAAGCAGTTAATTTTTTAACGTTCTGTGGTGAAAATAAGTAACTTTTTTCTCCAGTTCATAACCTAAATACGACGCATAAATGTGAAATCAGGGTATCTCGACGAAAAGTAAAGATACGCAAACAAACTCAATGGCATTATAAAAGGACTACTCTTGTTTAAAGTACTTTCATTTAGTTTTGTCGGAACAACAAGAAAAAAAAAATACAAATAGCTGATAATGTTACATAAATAAAGTAACATATAATGGCTTCTCATTGGCACCGCTCTGCTCAATAATTTGGTTTTGAAAAGATACAATCAAAATTTTATTCATACATAGAGATTTCAATCGGTTACAGCTGAAAATAAACGATAAATGACCTAATATTGCTACTACGGTTGGTCGGCAGCACTTACATTATTTGTGTATTCGGGCTAAATTTTACGCTCCCCGGGTAGTTTTACCGCTAGGGGGTAATTTGTTATAAGTTTTTTTTTTCAGATGAAAATAACAATTTATTTTTTTCGCTTTTTGTAGCGGCGGCAGAAATATCCACACCTGAGTGGCTCAGGACTGAATACTATTAAGGAGTACGGACTGTAAGTCATTGGTGGAACATAATTGGTCGCTTCAGATCAAAGAGTAATTCCAAGTGTTAGTCGCCCACCAGAATTGGCAACATTAGGTCTTTGAAAGACAACTGTCTTTCGACTGTGGTCGAATAAAATTTTCACATATTCAAGAACTTTCGAGCGATAAATTCGTAGTATTTAAATCGTGTTCGGCCTCCGCACCGACGCCGCGATTAACTTTATTAATTTGATCGATTCCTAATGCCAAATGTACAATCCACGATAATGTGGATTTAAATGTTGAACAGTTGACAAAACCAACCGTCGATCAGTTATCGATATTAGTCAGTTCCGTCTGACAAGCACATTAGTATATTTAATACAACGGCTGTCAATAAATGCCCACAAATACGTACTCCTATATCTTATATGCGGGATTCAATCAATTTTAGGCGAGAATATCGCGAAAAGCCGCCGCGATGGGCCAATGAACCGAGTTCAAATTAGTATCGGGCAAGTCAAAATCCATCGGCAAGGTATATATATATATATATATATATATATATATATATATATATATATACCACACTTTAGTTTCTTTTACCCTGCCTTTGTCGCTCCACGCCCTATACACGTAGCAGTCCGTGCGCGGAATACGTGACGGGAATGCCCGACGGCGACGAGCGACGCACTTTCTGCGTCCTCGACAGTCGCGAATTCAACCGTTCTGCAAAAATCCGCGGGCGCGCGTATCGTCGTGCGAATTTCGAGGGCGACCCGGGACGATCGAGCGCGCGTCCAGGGGCACGGCCGCCGCGCGCCCGCGCAGCGTTTTAATGCCGATGCACGCGCGCCTCGCACGGAATCCCCGGCCTCGGGAATTCGAAGCGGCGGCGGCGGCGACGGCGGCGGCGCGCGAACGTTCGAAAATGCGAAACGCGAAGCCCGGCCGCGCGGTACACAAATCAAATCTGGGAAAGCCGACGGGCCGGCGTTCGTTTCTTCCATTACTTCTCTTTTTTCCCTTCCTCTTTTCGCCATTCCCCGCTGTCGTCGATTACCTCGCTCATGGTCGGGGGGCAGTTGGCGGTGGGCGGGGGGGGGGGGAGGCGACGACCGCGTTTATTTCCGTTCAGCGATTCTCACGACCACCGGTAACAGCAGCCACGGCGGCCTCGTCCGATTCTCGCGACTAAGCTCTCTCGGGCGGCTCTAATTCAATACTCGGACGGCGTGCGACGAAGACGGGGGATGGGGCGGACGTGGGCGCCCCGAAACGCAGGCGAGGGGGAGACTTCTAATACATATAGGTATGTGCACATGTGTGTGTGTGTATATATATATATATATATATATATATATATATATATATAATTACACGTACCTTGGATCAGCACGAGCACGAGCAGGCCCCAAACGCCCAGGAAGACGGGCTTGCGGGCGGCCATCCCTCGACTCTGTCCTCCTCTCTGGCCTTCGGTCTCTCTGTCTCGTTCGCCCTCAGTTCAGCATCCTCGGCGATGATGTGATGAATCTGCAAGCGAAGCCCGGACAGGTGCGAGTTATATATACACCCACACACACACACACACACACGCACACACACACATACACATTCACAAGCTACCGCACACCCGCACGAATAGGCATACGCACACAGTTGGCGTCGATATATATCCGCGGAGGATGGGGCGAGCATCAGTGTTGTTCGCCGCGAGAGTGACGTGGAAGCGACTCCCCCGACCAGTCCGATAGTCGGCTGATTTATGGCGCGTTTGGCGGCGGCCTCTGTGTTGCCTGCGCGCGCGGCTACGTTCACACACGCGCGCGCGGGTGCACACACACACACACCCACACACACCCACACACACACACACACACATATATATATATATATGTATATATATATATAAAGGCGAGATAATATAACTCGAGCTCGACAGGCATATATGCAGGTGAGTTGAGAGCTGGTCCACCAGCCTGGTCGACCAGCGGTATAAGGAGAAATTAGGAAGGTGCGGTACTTTAGCGTGTATACGTATGAGAGGCAGGTGGGGTTAGAGGTCGGTAGTACACCTATTATGGGGATTATCTCGTGCATTATGGATCCTATCGAGAAAATGGAAAAGTGAAAAAAAAGGAGTCGGTGTACAAAGGGTATGAAATGTCTGCCGACTTTTGGATTTTTGCCAGAATCTTGTTAAATTCTTATACGCTGTTATCTCAGCACCGTCGATTAACACTGTCAAACAGTTATTTTCCATCTCACGAGCAGCAACGACAGAATCCGTAAGTAAGACAAGTTACCCGAACTGATTGTCCTTAATATATAATGCAGACAAAGTCTTCGTACTAATCATACTAATAATAATAATAATAATAATAATGCTATGTGCGAATCGTCAGAGCCGAGTGTAATGCATAATTACCAATCGTATTTCAAGAGTAAATATTGTCGCAAAAAGTTATGAAACGTTGGTGAGTATTCGCGGGAAAACGAGTGAAAAGCAGCAGTTTTTCATCAGCCCTCGTTCGCTAACGAATCAGTGAGGCGTTAAAGCCGCCGATCGTTTCGTTGATTATTCACTGATTTTCAATGGTCGACTTTGAACTATTTCGATTAGTGACTAATCGACTGACAAGTATTGCATGTTAATTCATTATATTTCGGAGAGCGATCGAAAGCAGCATTTTATTTCTGGATTATTCAGTGAATTTGTTTCGGTAAATCATCCTCTACGAAACCGAACATAAACGTCGGTTCGCGACAACGATGAAATAATGAAATTTCATTGAAAAAACCGTTTATTCCAACGTTTCGACAAAGTTGTGTTCGACGGGCACTGAGTGACCGTCTACATTTCCACCGACCCTAAGTTACGGAGTATCAAATCGATCTCGTCGCTAAAAACGCCTTGCTCTAATGACGGCGAAACGTCATTGCTTCGAAACGTTTATAACGAGTAACGGTTGCAACGTGATTCGCTCCAATGGAATTTATCGCCATCCGTAAAGCCAGAGAGAGAGAGAGAGAGAGAGAGAGAGAGAGAGAGAGAACGGACTACGTCGTCCGACAATTAAACGTATCGCAATCGTTCCGGACGACCCTTGATTATACGAGCCGTACAGGTAAAAAAAAAAAAAAGCTCGCCCGTTCGCTACGAATAGCTCGAGGCGGAATGTCGGAAGCGCTCGCTGGGCGATGCATCGCCGTGGCCAGTATGTAAAAATGAAAATGAAAAAAAAAAACAAACAACAAAATGATAATAATAATAAAAAACAATCGTAAATCATCCGTGGAACAAAGCGTTTTCCCGTGTGCGGATTCGAAAATCCGAGGTTTACCCCCCTCTCGTTCTCTCTCGTGGAAATCCAATCCAAAACAGCCCTTCGCCTATCCATATCCAAGCGCGCATAGACACACCCACGCATACATATATATATATATATATATATATATATATATATATATATATATGCAGAAGGGCTCCCACACAACAATCGAACAGTCGCTGGTCAATTGGTAACGATCGGGGAAAAAAACGTCTTAAGCCGTCTATGTAGATTTTCGGTGAATTGCAACCGAGGCTTCGCGCTACGTGCCGACGAGGGCGAGGACTGATTCAGTTCCCGTTCGAAGTTCAGGGCCATTCGTAAGACAATGGGAGAAAATAAAGACCGGCGCAATAAACAGTCGTCGTCGTCGTCGTTTCGTTCTGTGGAAAGTCGTCGTCATTGTCGCTCCAGGCCCCGACGGCAATAACCTTGCAGTATTACACCCGCAGTTATAGTTATACGTCTGTACGCGCGAAGATTTCGACAACGTTAAAAAAAAAAAAAAAAAAAAAAAACAAACGAACGAACGAACGAACGAACGAAGGAACAAACTTCATCCAGGTCCGACGGCGATCGACAAACCCTCCCGTCCTTCTTTAGATTACGCGGCAGAATTTTCGACCCCTGTTTCGCAATTTCCCCGGCTCTCGGACGAGAAAATAGAATCGCTTAGACTATCCTTCTCACGGGGACCGAGCGACGTTCGCGCGTCAGGCCAAAAAGTACTTAAAAATAATGGCAAAGCGCGCACGTTCAACACAAGCTACTCTAATCGTTGCGTTGCCCAGCTGCTGCTGTGCCCGGTCAAATCAGGCACACCCTATACACACACACACACACACACACACACACACACACACATATATATATATATGTGTGTGTATATACGTGCACGCATTATAAATACACCCCTATAAATATAAATTAACCGTGGGCCGTTAAGAGCGACGCGTGTCGCGGCGGGCTATACACCGCCCCCCTCCCCGAATCCTCTACTCTGCTCCCGGTAGCCGCGGCGATCGCTCTCCCCCGCGCGCTCGCGCCCCGGCTGCGCCGCTAAAATTGCCTCCCGGGCGGTAATGGGAGGTGGGCGGGTGACATACGGCGACGTCCTCGTCCTCGGCCCCGACGTCGTCGTCGTCGTCGTCTCCGTCGTCTCCGTCGTCGTCGCGAGCGAGCGAGCTTATACAGACATACATACACACACACACACACGCACACACTCTCTTAGATACACACCCGCGGCGCGCGAGGGAGGGGGGGTGGAGTTGAGGCAGAGGGAGCAGGAGTCGGCAAGAAGTACTTTCCGCTATTTGTTCAGAAGGCGCGGTCGTAGCCAGTACAAGCCGCGTATATGTATGTACATATATACATATCAGTGCATCTCTGTATATGTGTATGTGTGTGCATATATATATATATATGTGTATATGTATATGTATATGTACACACGCGCCCGACACTCGACCTTATATATACTCTTCTTGCACAGGTAACGCTGCCCTGTGTGCGTGTGCGTGCCTCTGCGCGTTACCCTGTGCAGTATACGCGCGCGCGCGCGCGCGCGCTCGCTCGTCCCATCTGCATACATGAATATGCATGCGCGGTTGTAAAAATATTTTTTACCTCTCCTCGCCCGTTTGATTGACACTAGCGAGCGCGGACACGGGGGGGGGGCCAAGTTAATATAATAAGTAGGTCGGAGTTCGCATAAAATTTCTACGTTTCAATTAGTCCGAGCGACCTCCCTTATGCTCCCGTTTTACTCTCTCTCTCTCTCTCTCTCTCTTTCACCCTCCACATTTGTCCCATCCGTGACCCTTCAAAGGGAAAACCGGCAGCTGATCGTTTCTTTGTTTCTTTCCGTTCGTTTTTTTCCCCCCTTTATTTATTTATCATTTTCCTCCCGTCGACGTGAACGGAATAGTAGAAAAACGTAGAGGAAAAATAATAATCGTGTAACTTATGATTCGCTTTGTCACGCGGTTTTGCTCCCCTATGGGGTGTCGGGGGAGGTGGTGTCGGGAGATTGGAGGGGGTGAAAAAAAAAAACGAAAGAGCGCCCGGATCCCGCAGGCGAGCCGCTGCGATAAATCATAATGAAAGAAGGGGTGATTGATCGTTTCGTAA
The DNA here is from genome assembly GCA_018907035.1 of Sycobia sp. Sy_11. NCBI lineage: Eukaryota > Metazoa > Arthropoda > Insecta > Hymenoptera > Epichrysomallidae > Sycobia > Sycobia sp. Sy_11. Next base: position 1,279,706 of record JACCIC010000018.1, on the reverse strand, counting down.
GGGATAAGGGGGGAGGGGGATGGAGGGTCAACCGAGAAAAACGGACGGCCCGTGCGTTCGGCGTTCGTTAAAACACCGGTACTCGATATTTACCCTCCCGATCGGGAGTCATATTATGATTCATTAGACCGAAACTATCGGCAATTGTTGTTGTTGTTGTTATTATTATTCTCGTCGTTATTATCAACATGTGCGCACGTGCGCGTTTAGCGTGACAAAAGAGCGGATACTGATGAAAAAGAGAAAAAGAGAAAAAGAAAAAAAAGGGAGTAAGAGAGGCTGAGAGGATGGACAGTGCGAATAGACAATGGCCGATTTCAATAAGTATGCGCCGGAAGCTGCACACGACCTTTATTTCCTCCGCTCTCTTTCTCGTCTTTGATGCGCGGGATGAACCTCCCGGCATTTCCCTCCCCGAGTCTCGGATTTCTGGACGTTCCCGGCTCCTTTTTATCCTTTATATACAATATACTCGACGGGAAATGCGAGAAAGAACGAGAGAGTGAGAGGGAGAGAGAGGCATAAGGGGGAAAGGAGATGGCGGAGGGAGGGGAATGAGGAAGGAAACGAGAGAAAGGACGGCAGGGAAAACTTTGCACTCCGCGAAATCGATTACTTCCGTACTGGCGAAATTTCACCCTGCTCACCCTCCCCCCCCGCCCGCCAGCCGCCGACGATTCTCCCCCTTCGTGTATTACGCTTCGCGGCTAAATTTGCACAGCGCCCCGGTGCACATCTGCGGTTATTATTGTTCTAAAAGTACATATACGTATATATGGGTTTCTGTCTATATATGTATACATATATATATATACATATATAGAAAGTCTATAACACTAAACGGTTTTACAACTCGTCGCGGCAGCAATCCGCGCACGCGAGCTCCGCTGACGGGCCAATTTTGTTCCGCGCGCGCTTTCAGCTACGTAGCGCGTCGCGAGCGTGGGATGGGAAGCGTTCGTCGATCGGGCCCCGATAAGCCCGCGTTACCTTACGGAGTTCGATTCATCGATCGCGGCCTCGAGAAATCCACGGGAACGGGCGAATTGAACGTCCACGGACACGCGACGCTTACGCGTATGTACCGTTACGTGGGGCGAGAGAGAGAGAGAGAGAGAGAGGAGGGAGAGAGAAATTCCTAGCCCGATGAGGAGGGAAGGGGGGTGGCGGCGCGACGTCCGGAACTCTCTGAGGGCGAACTTCGCGCGACCGCGTTCTGTATGGGATCGCCGAGCGCACAGGTGCAAAGTCAGCGCGCCACAAGAGCGCGTGTACATACATCTATATATACATATATATATATATATATATATATATATATATATATATATACACATACATATATATGTGGGCAGGGCGGTATGTGTAGTATACTCTCTATCTTTCTCGATCTCTCCGTCTCTACCTCCGCATCTTTCTCTATCTATCTATCTAGTCCGGGCTCACCGCTGTTTGGGCGTTGAGTTCGTCTCTCTCTCTCTCTCTCTCTCTCTCTCTCTCTCTCTCTCTTACTCTCTATCTTGCTCGCTCCCTCTGTGAATATCCACTCAACATGGGTTTATAGAGGAAGGGTAGGGCGAGTGCGCGCAACCCGTCTACGCTCTGAGCCTACCTCCTTCTCCCTCCCCCTCCTCTTGAATCACTCTTTCCCACTCTCTGCCTCTCGTTCTCTCTCTCTCTCTCCCTCTCTCGCGCGCGCGCGCTCCCTCTCTCACTCTCTCCCTCCGTCTCCGTCTTTCATCTTCACACTGTGTCCACACACGCTCGAGGGTGGGGGAGGCCGGGGAGGGGGTCGGCGAACAATGTGTATTCTTTCGGGCGCGCGCGCGCTCGCGAGAAAAGAAAGCTCGTCGAGTCCCTAGCGAGCTTTCATGGGCCAGCGGCTCGCGCCGAGATGAGAAGCGGCAACGGCAGCAGCAGCAGCAGCAGAAAAGCAGGAGCAGCAGCCGCCGATCGATCGATATGCCCAGTCGGACTCTCCTGCCCGCTTTCCCTATATACCGTCCCATCCCACCTGCCCTTCGGCTCCGATCCCTTCTTTCATTTCGCGATCCCACATCTCCTCTCTACTCTATTACTCTTTGATGCTCCCTCTATCCATTTATATATATATCTATCTATACATATATATATGTATGTATATATATACACATATATTCCAATCCACGAATGCATCTGTGCGTGCCTGATTGCCAGCAGATTCAGACGCGGAGCCAGGTCGTCCGCACGGGCGGACGCTGCACTCCTGGCGCACGAATCGATATGACGGGACGGCGAACCGGCACTGGCCTGCCGTCGCCGGCCGAACAAAAATACATACGTGGGAGGGGGCCAAATACATACGGTCAGCCGGTGCGCGGACGGTGTCCTCCTGCCGGGCGGCTCCTCGTCCTGGCGCTCGTGGTCCTCCTCTTCCTCCTCCGCCGTCTCCTCCTCCTCCTCCTCCGCCCTGGGACCTCGCTGCCGCGCAAGGAGCGCCTCCTTCGCTGTCCTGGGGGAAGACGTCGACGACGGCGACGGCGACGGCGGCGAGCACGACGATGCAGCGGTGGCGCGCTCGCGCGCGTTCATACACACACGCACGCGGTGCGGGCGGCGCGGGCGCGTCGTCGGAACTCGTGAGCCCGGAGGAGCGGCGATATGCGAACTGCTGGCCCCTAGAGCCGCGCCGCCACGAGCCGCCGCGGCAGGAGGGAGCGCGAGCGCGGCGGCTCTGCGCAGGCTCCGAGCGGGGGTTCCTCCACCCCTCTCTCTCTCTCTCACCCTCGCTCTCGCAGTCTCTCTCTCTCTCTCTCTCTCTCTCGCTCTCTCGCTCTAGAGACACTGTACGCAAGAGGGCCTTTGCTGGTGCTCTCGCGCTCTCTCTCCCCCTCCCCCGCGCTCTCTCGGGCGCTCTGTTTACGAGACCCGCCGTCGCCGCTACCGTCACCGCCACCCCCTCCCGCCGCCGTAAGCGCGGGTCGGAGAACGGGAATGACCAAGAAAAAGGCGCGGAGAGTCGTCTCGACCCTGCTCCCCCGGGGGGGGGAGGGGGAGGCGGAGATGTGGGGAATACGAGGGGTCGCGATGCTACGGTCGTCCTGGGCTATTGGAACTACGCTCCCGTAAAAGGGGCAGCGGGCGTAGAGGGTGGAAAATCGGCCCGAGAGAGGGATTCCCGCGCGACGGGGGCCCCCTAGGGGGCTGTCCCAGCATTCTCTCGCTACCTCCCCCCTCCCCGACCCCTCGTCGACGTCGCGACGCGGCGGCGGCAGCAGCAGCAGCAGCAGCGGGATCACCCTCGGCTCGACTTCCGCCCGCGCGTCGGCTCTGAACTTGCCCACCCGTCCACCCACCATCCCGAGCCCCCGAAAGGGACGTAAGGGGGGCGAAAGTTCGCGCGAGTAGAGGATCTTGGAGTTTTCAGGGCGGCTTTAACGGAGGGATTTAGACTCTCGGGCCGGCCGATCTGGGTCAGCCCGGCAGTTGGTCGAACATTATATATATATATATATATATATATATATATATACATATACGTCTATATACACCTGTTGTTTATTTTCGTCATCCCGCGGGGGCCGAATATAGGGTGGTAGCAGCTCGGATGGTATATAATGGAAGCGAGATGAGAAAGTTGAGGAGATCTAACCAAGAGCATATATGACGAAGGGGGGGGGAGCTCATCTGGTAATCTCACTGTTCTGGCCGTCGGCGAGGACGAGGAAGTCTGGGGCGCAGGAAAAAGTCACGCGGCATTTGGCACGGATTGGGGTATTAAGTGAGAAAAGTAGAATATATCGGAATTTATAGGGTGGTGTGTATGGATGCCGACAGATGGAGAACTCGTGAATTTTTTTTTTATCATTGACCGAAAGCACAGCACAATTTCTAATTTCCTATTTACAATTAACAAACGTCCATAATATAAATAAGTGTATGTCGATTTGAAATTCTGTCTCAAGGGATAGAAAAACGGACGATATTACTAGTAAGATTCGAAGACTTCCCGTTTGGCCTCATCGAATTTCCCGAATTCCACGCTAGAAGTGCAAGAACTAGAAGCGCAAGCGGACATTACCCGTTTTTTCGTGGCGAATCCCGCGAAACGCAGCGCCGATTACCGTTGCGCCGCATTACCCTTGCCACTCCATTGTCGCTAATTCGCTAGACCGCGCTACGCCGCGTCGGGAAATTCATCGCGCCCGCTCCGTCCCACCGTGCTCGTGACTCACGGCTGCCTAAGTAGGGAGGAATTCGCCGGACCGTCGCGTACGCGGAGAAGCACGCGGTACGGACGGACACCTGTTAAGACCAACGAGCGGCTTAGAGACGCAGGATATAATAGCCGACGACACAAAGGACGCCCGCGCGAATTGATTTCGGATAGTCGTAATCCAGGCTGCGGCGCGGGTATTAGGGGTGGAATGAACCCCGTCCGCTCCCCCCTTCCCCCCCCGGCCGACCCGTGTTACGGGGTACCAACAAAGGATTCGGCCAGCCGTGGCGGCGGGCCGGCCAAGGAGGGAGGCCAGCGACTGCCGGTCGTGGGGAGAGCAGCTCGAGTTACTCGCCCGGCGGGCGATTCCGGCGCCGTTGACTTTTTGCAGCGGCTCGCGAATAATATTCATCGGGCCGGGCGATAACGAAATGTCCATACGGGGCGAGGATCGGGCGCGCACGGCGGTTGGGGGGGGGAGGGGCGGGAGCCGGTAACGGGTCCCTCTTATATCCTGTATAATGGGATCGATCGGGGTGGGGGTGGGGAGGGGGGGAGGGACGGCTGCTTCGGTCGTCCCCCTCGTTCCTCTTTCTCGCGGGCGCTCTCGTGCTCTCAAAGGTAAGCGAGCGCTCGCGCGCGTAGCTTTTCAATTATCCTTCTGTTTGCCGTGGGAATTCGGTGGAGGGGGGTGGGGTGGGGTGGGGTGGCCGCGCGGAAGAAGCGAACGAGTCAGCGAGGCATATGGGCTTTTTTTCCACCGGCTCGTACGCTCCTACATAAATTTATGTAAATCTATGTGTACACAGATGCACATGTTATATGTATGTATATAGCGTCGCGTGGATATATCTATGGATACGTACGTACCTACGTACGTATGTACGTATGTATGTATGGGGAAAAAGAGCACGTATAGGCGCGCTTGCGGAACGGAACCTTCTGCCGCGTCTCGGCCGTCTCTCTCCCGCTTCTCGCCCCCTAGCCCTTCTCATCCGTCCCTCTCGCTCGCGCGCGTCCGCGAGTCCAAGAAAAATGCGCCGGCAAAGGCTCGCGGGAGGAAGCGAGACGGGACGCGAGCGAGATCCCGTGGGAGGCGCGGGGGGGCGGGGGCGGCGGAGAGGGAAAAACGCTCGCCCTCTCGGTTCCTCCCATAGATTGGCCGTGCCTCCAGCGCGCGCGCTGCCGCCGCCGCCGCCTATCGATTTTCAAAGAGCGAGCCGAGAACTGCACGCCGCGCACATCTATTCTCTCTCGCTCGCTCTTTCCCTCCTTCTCCCTCTACTCCTTCTTCTCCATCCTCTGTCCCTCTCTCTCCCTTCCTCTCTCACTCTTCGACGCCCGCGAGCGGCGGCACCAGCGGCAGCGGCGGCAAGTATAAGCCGGAACTATTTAAGCCCCCTCACAATGCATCCGCGCCAACGCGGGTGTGTGTGTGTGTGCGGGCGCACGCTTTGCCCTTTTGTAAAATTTCGCGCGGGGGCGAATCTTTTGTGCCCGGGTCTGGTGTCTTTCGGCACGCCCGCGGCTTGCTCGATGAGAGCGCGAGGAAATGCGCTTTGACGGCGGGCCGTGACGGAACCCTTTTACCTCGGAAGTCCCATTCCCCTCCCCCTCCCCACAACCTCCCGCCCAACCGTCCGGATTAGCTTTATCGCGGGCTTAATTAAAGGCGTCGCTGGCGCGGAGCGGCGTATCAAGGATGACGGGATTGCCCGATGGATAGAGAGAGGGCAGAGGGGCGGGGGACTTTTATCGGACCGCGGATCGGTTCGGGGGGGGGGTTGGAGCGGGGGAGGGGGAGGCCTTTGAAACGCTCGGAAGGGAATTTTCCCGAAAATTGACGTTGGGCGGCGCGTTGATGGAACGCGGTGGAGGCAGTGACGGCCCGTGTCTGGTCGGTGCGGCCGCACTTTGTCCCGAGCCCACCGGATTTTTCCCCGGACGTGTTATCAGCTTATTAATTTCGGATGGGGTTGTCGGGTTTTGTGTTTTTTTTTTTTTTTTTTTTTTTTTTTGCTTCGGTCGACCGCGTTACTCCGCGGCGCCGTCCGAGCCTATTAACCGAGCAAGGCCTCGCCATGTTTAATTGTAACGGCTTGTCGAACGTTCGATCGTAATAATCTTCGATCGGAATTATACGTCTTACGTGCGCGAAAATGTGTTATTTATTCGTAAAATAGGCGATTTCTCATATTTTCGTATGAACTACTAAGAAACTAAGAAACTATTTTCTATAGCGTTTGTGAATTAAAACCCAACCAAAAGGAACTGACTATTTCCTATACTTTTGCCGAGCTATATTCTAAGAACTCTGATTAAAAAGCTGCAAAATTTTACGATCGAAAAATCACAAATGATAAAAAAGAAAATACTGTGTCGAATGATTTTCAAAATGATTCTTCTTTTTCTTTGTAGCCTTTGATACACCAGACACCCATTAATATTCGTGGCACTGTTTTATAAACTTTAATTCATCGCGGTCTCAGTACGAAGTTGGTCTTAAACAAAATGGTCATTGAAGAGCGAATTTTTTCCTGAAAATTTTTTTTTCTAATTAACAATGAAAAAATTATTACTTATTTCGGCTGTTTTGAATTCAATTAATATATATATTTTTATCGCCCTTAGATTATTTATACTAAGATATATTATACTGAAATAAGAACAGTGTCAGTTTTAGTTTAGCCCTCGAAAATGAACCGTAGCGAAGTGAAGGTGGTGGGGGCAGTCGGGCTGTTCTTTGCTAACATAGAATATATAACTTATTTTTACTATTTTTAATTTTTTTTTTAATATGAATTTGTAATCTAGTTTAGAATTAGTAATACTATAATATTTTATACTAAAATAATGAGAGTCAGACTGTCCTTGTTTCTGATCACCCCCGAAGAAACTAAAATAGCAATTACTACAAAAAATAAAATTTAAATTATAGTATAAAGATTGCAAGACCTATCAAAGTATTTATTAATTTAATTTGTGTTCTAATTTAACACGTTTTTCACATTCTGATTCGGTTAATTTTCAAGGAACCATAAATAATTGCGTTGGATCCTCATAAAAAAATGTCAGAATAATCATTCTCTACTCGCGATATATATATATATATAATCTTGTCAGGAAATTTTAACGATTTTAAGTCAATCAATTCTAATCCTTAATTGACATTGGCTTTGTTCTGAGCAAAACGTCTTTGTTCCTTTTTCATAAGAAATAAAATTTAAACTCGGAAAACTGCGATGATGGAAAAATTCGATAGCACGATGTTCATCCGCGACATAAGAAATGCAAAGAAAACGAAAAATGGTATATAAGACAATTCGGTGGATAAAAAATGTCATCTTATTGTTGCTTCTTGATCCCAAAGCTGTTTTTGGCAATTTTGAGAAAATGTCGAGCGAGAATCAATGGATCCCCCGACATATACACTAGAAATGCCAATAATTGTGCTCCGATAATTTGTTTCATACTGCGTAAAATTCATTCACGTGCGAACTTTTCTCCAACACTTGTTTTTTTGTTGTTTTTTGTTTATCACCTCTTATCAGAGACATTTTGATAGCTATTCATGCAGCTAATAATAATTGACAAGATTTTAAAGTATCCATGTCAAAATCTACTGTATATATATTTATATATCTATATTCCTCTTGTAGAATTTTTTTCATTATCATCTAGACCAATCATTTAATTCGTGCTTTCGTGAAAAATCGCGGCTCCATCGATCGAGCGGTAGGGGTCGAAGCAAACGAGACCCTCTGAATTCCAACCAATTGGCCTTAAGCATGTTTTTACACATCCTTGAGTTCGTGAGGATCGTCAACCATTGAATCATTCTAGTGACTCGATAGGGGTACTTACGCGCTGTTTACATCGTACGGAGTAGTTCAGCGAAAGTAGTCAGTGTGTGACCGTTATAAAATGCACGAGTCATCAATTTTCATCGTTAGATGATTGGGCATGCATCTTCAACGATGAATAGTCGTGTAATTTTCTAACAACAATTTAATTTTATTGGAAACATTCATAAAAGTTTTGCATTACGCGTAACTCGCGCACCGCTAGGTGAGAGGAGTTTGGAACAATTTTCTTGTCTTCGGACGTTTCGCGCTTTTTTCCGCGCTTTCCAAGTTTCCAGCAGAATTAATATCTACTAAATACACGACCTTCCGCGTATCTCGTTATAGCCATTACAAGTTGCCGATGCTAGTTGGATGAGCAGACGGATGGGTAATTCGAGGAGCAATTAGAGACTAGTTATGATTAATTTTATTATTGTGATTATTAATTACAAACTATCGAAGACGATGATTTGTTTATAAAAAATCTTCGAAAATCTTTCTTCAACGAACAGATTAAAGATTTTACTTCCAAGGCATTAAAATTATGATTTGCTCGTTGTAAATTACGAAAAAGCTATTAAGGGAAAAACATTTAATTATAAAAGTAATCACCTATGTATAAATAATCAAGGAACAGCATAAATTATTGGAACAAGGTATATACATATATAATAATGGTAATATTTTATTACAATGACTATAAATATAATTTTATTATCGGCGTATCCGTTACATTTTATCATATTCCATTTTACGCGCATATTTCTATAATTGTATTTTTAAATTATTGAACGACCAACAGACCAATAGATCATATCAGAAACGCATTAGAACGCTTAATGGGAATAAAAATCCGTCTCCTCGCATGAAGCTTTATATACGTCATTGATTTATTATTATTATACTCGCGTTCTTCTTTGCGGTCGATCATAATTGAAGAACGAATGGATAATTTAGGAATATGTATGCAGGCGCGCGCGCGCGCACGCCAACGCACATATGGAAAGATCAACTTTTTAAATCAATATCTACTGTTACAACGTATTTTATTTTTTTTTTTTTTTTTTTTTTTTGTTTTTGCTAAATAAACATGTACTTTTACATACACCGATAGTAATTATCAGAAATAATAAACGTTTTTTTGACCCAGGCATGGACACAACTTGGTCTACGCCGACAGTACATAAATGATGTATAATGATTTCTTTACTTAGACACTTCTATATATTTCTATATTTATATACGCGATCGGCACATCGGTGTTCGGCACACATTAGCCCGTCATTATCTTATGGCATCTTGTCATATACATCGGATAAATGGTGATGGCGAGGTCTATATAATAGTTATATATATATATATATATATATATATATATATATACGCACGCGCACACACACACGCACACACACACACACACACACACACCACACACACACACACACACACACACACACACACACACACACATATATATATATAGCTGTTAAATTAATAATACCCCGTCAAAGTGTCAAGCTTATCAATTTAATAATTCAATTCTCTTTTGTTTCGTATAATTGAGATATCGCGCGGCGATATGTATCAGGCAAGTGTCTCCGTCCGTGCTACAATTAACGAAGTCAAGAGATTTATAACGAATATAAAAATAGAGGAGCGCAAGTATTATACGTATATATAAATGTATAGACACGTGCATAAAGTATCCGCAGATATATCTAATTATCGATTACAGCACTTCATTTCAAATTGAGGAGAAAAGCTCATTGATCGCGTTTAAATAACGATTATATATATATACATATATATATATATATATATATATATATATATATATATATAAGTATTTTTTCCACTACAACGGTACTCCAAGCCTTAATTTAATTATCGAACATCTGTATATACCCCGTTATCTAAAAAAACCTATTTCCGATACTAGGCGCTGGCGCGGTCGGTCTCTCTATCTCTCTCTCTCTCTCTCTCTCTCTCTCTTTCACTCACTGCCCTCCTCTTCTCCTATTTTCCCGACCGATGCTTAATTCACCGAACCGCCGATATTTTATCCCCGTTTCATTATACGATCGAGAGGGGAATAATAAGATTCGAACAGAGGGGCAGAAAGAGAGGAGGGCGGGACTGGGGGTAAGGGCGAAGCGCATTTAAAGATAAAGCGGGAAAAGTCAGTCGCTTTTTCGGGTAAAAGAAGCTATATTCGATTCCGCCTATCAGATTTTCACGGGTGCGGTAGGGGGAGGGGACAAAGCGCCAACGCTCTCAGCTCAGCATCCAAGAAGGGAGGAATTGGAACTCAATTCGGAAAAAAGCATACGGAAATTTGAATATATATACATACACACGCACATATATATATATATATATATATATATATATATATATATACCTACATGTATTCCACTCGCTCGCCCGTGCCGGACTTGGCGAAACGCGCGAGCCCGCCGCCGCGGTCTGCTGGGGCATGCGCGGCCGAGGATGGGCCGCAAAATTTTTATTCCCCATCCGTTATTTTAATCGACGCGCAACGATTTAATAATTTAACAATCGCGGGGATTTAATTAGCGCCGGGCACGCGGTCCGCCTCGCGTGACTCGGTTTTACTTGTCGCCCCGCATTATAATGCCGCTCGCCCCCTTGTTAAATTAGCGGCGGTTAATATTTCACGCGGCCGCGAAAGCGCTCGGCGCTGTGATATTATATGTATGTATATATATATATATATATATATATATATATATATATATATATATATAAATGTATAGTATCCGCGCGCCAGAGGCGGTACAGCGCGGGCGGAATTCCGCGTCGTGGGCGTGTGTATATGCATGTACAATTTTTTTCCTTTTCTAAGTGGCAAGCGTACAATGTAACTTCACACCCCCACGGTATTTAGGGAGTGGCATGGAATTATATGGAGGGGCATGAAATTGAATTTGAGGCAATCTATTTATAAAGACTGGGCTTTGGGGGGGGGATGTGTAAAATTACGCCAAGCATGCCTATCAATCCTCACTTCCCAGATGGAGGTGCGTAAAATAATGGTTTACACTGATCCGGCTGTCAAAAAAAAAATTAAAGCAAACGATCCGCATTCCTTTGCAGAACGGCGTAAGCCTGGAACTTGTCTATAAGTAGACTGCTGTGTACATTCAGATTTTACTCCCGGATTCTGGTTGCGTAAAATACTCTATTACAAATAGCAGCGCAGGTATCGAGGGCCCAGCCGTTAAGTCCTTGTGTACTGCAACAAATTTCGCTTCCGGCGAATTCTTCGCTTGAAACTGTCAGCACCTCGCTTCGGAAATTCGCGTCTGACGACCATACCGCTTAATTTACTATATTTTCTCGCGCGACATAAGAGGCGGCAAAGGGGACTTTCGCGCAAATTACGACATTGGGATGGCGGGGGGAGGAGGGAGGGGGTGCGGAGGCAGCCCGCATCGGTCGCAAAGGCAATTTCAATATTTAAAGAGGCCTCTCGGAGACGCTGGGTGAAAAAGAAGGCGAAGTTATGCCGATGTAAAGAAAAGGGCCGCACAAATTGCCAGGGCCGGTTGGCTTTGAATTTAATACCGCGGGCCATTGAATTACACGGGCTCTTTCGCGTAGCGGCCCGCCTCCCCCGGTACCCCGGCCCGACCCCTCTCGGCCTCGGCAATTGAATAAAGTTTTCGAGATGCCGTTATTGCACGAGAGTCGCGTTCCGTTTCGAGTGGGCGCGCGGGCGCGCGCGCCCCCACTCATATATATATATATATATATATATATATATATATCATACAAACGACGTCGCCGCCCAAAAGTTGTTGACTCTGACGAGATCTCGAAAGAGAAAGAGGGAGGGAGAGAGAGAGAGAGAGAGAGAGAAAGAGATGAAAGAGGGACGAAAACAGGGAGGAATGCAGAGGTAGAGAGCCGGAGAGCAAGAGCAAGATAGACATACACTAAAGATGAGAACAGCGGCGCAACGGAGGGTTGGGGGGGGGGGGACTGCTTAAAACACACGAAGCTACAAGTCGATTGGCCTCCTCTTCCGCCCGCGTATATCTGCGCCGGGATACGATGACCCTGGTGGCATCGATCAATTACACTCGGAGATGCAGGGAGAGAGCGTGTGAGAGAGAGAGAGAGAGAGGGCGTGGGAGGGGGGGGGTTGGAGCTTCTCCAGTGCTGATTGACACTTGCCTTCCGCAAGAACGCCTATGTACTCGACGGAGTGGCTTTTTCGCCTCGCTCACTATCGCGCTACGTTTCGGGCTTCTCCCCCCCCCCCTCCCACCGCCTGTCGCTCGCAGACGCGCCGATGCCGATTCTGTTTTATTGAAATATTGGTCGACGGCATTATATATATATATATATATATATATATATATATATATATATATATATATATACATATATAGACACAACCACACTTAGGTTTCTAATTGGTAAATTTGATTATTCCTAGCGAACGCTCGTTCTGCTTATAGATATGTTTTTAAACATGCAACTCTTTCTATTTCGGGATTTTGAGAAATTTTTCTCTTCTTTCATATTTGATTAAAAACGAAATTTTAATATAATAAAGCTTAGTATTAAAATAGTATTGTGTCTGAAAAAAAGTTCGCAAATTCCAATGAATAATTTAATTTAAAAATTCTATAAATATTGTTGTCGGCCTCAGAGTCTATGTACTATAATATTTTATATAAAAATCATGACATGTGAAAAAAAGAATGTGAAATAGCAATTACTGCAAAAAATAAAATTGAAATTAAATTAGATTACAAATTCATAATAATAAAAAAATTAAAAATAGTAAAAATAAGTTATATATTCTATGTTAGCAAAGAACAGCCAGACTGCCCCCACCACCTTCACTTCGCTACGGTTCATCTTCGAGGGCTAAACTAAAACTGACATTGTCCTTATTTCAGTATAATATATCTTAGTATAAAGACTCTAGGGCCCATAAAAATTTATATTATTTGAATAATTAAACGTTTTAGTTATGAAGATTCAATAATAGAAGTTTCATTTTAATATCGCATTGAAATATATAATATTTATATTTTACGTTTTTAGTCTGGGAGTTGGTAATAAAATACGATGGAATAAAGAATGCTTCGTCCTTCACTCAAATGGAGCTTCTTTATATTTAGTTTTAAATATATACTGTATGACCTAGCATTTTTAAATTTCTTCCACATCATATATCGCAATCGAATAGTTTATTCTTTTCGACACTTTCAATCCAAAATTTCTTGTATGGCTGTACTACATATGATCCCTTTTCACCAATACGGCAATAAAGCTTATAAAATCGATTAATATATATTGTACACTAAAACTTTTTCTAAATTACTCCTGATTCTTTTCTGATAATTTTGTTGTAAAGCAGTGCCAATAACTAATATCGGTTTCGAATTAGATAAGTAATATTTTAAAATATATATTTTTTTTTTATATATATTAAGGTCTTAAAAACTTTGTATATCTCGGGTGACGATGTCTTAAATGGATTGCGTAGACAGTAAGAAATGAAATTCAAACAAAATAATGCCAGTTCGTTGAGCTAAGGCTGTTTTGGAACATAATTCTTCGCGTGCAGTCAAAATTAGTTTATTTTTACATTATTAGATTGGATTATTTAGACATATTAAGTTGAGAGAATTTTTTATACACTTGGATGAATTATTATTATTAGTTTCATTTTTTAGGTGGACTTTTTCTACAACATAGTGAAAAATTATAAAAATAACAATGAATTTATCATATATTGTTGCGTGAATCAAAATTCAACTAAACGAGTCTATCTGAACCATTTTATCACGCCTATATATAGGTTTATTTATTTATTCATACTTGTTTTTTAATCAGAAATCGTAGACTTGGCAGGGAACAATTAACCTAGGTTGTATAGGTTTTTAAGAAAAAACCTTATCAAAATATTACTTTTACATATATATTCAACATATAGTATTACTATATATATTCAATATGTGAAGAAAAATGGGAGTCTCTGCTTTTTCTCGTGAAGATTTATTTAATTATGTAATAGAGAAACTGAAAATCCTCAAATACAAAACTACCAGATTCCAAATTTTGAAACTTTCATCGATACTGTCAATGCCGGGCAATTTCCGACGTTCTAAAATCATATTTAACTATAGCCATTGGAAATCGAATTATTTCCACGATAGGATATTGATGCAGACAGTTATCGGAAGTAAAAATAACATTTACACGAGGTTTGAAAAAAAAAAAAGAAGAAAATTCCACAGATCGATCGTTACATATCGCAAGCAAATATTCAAGGACGGAGAAATTTTCATTCTCGACGCAACGTCACTCCCGCTACGGACTAGCGAACGGGCGTAATTTAAACGTTTGCTTTCAACGTAATTTTGTAATTCGCGTCCCATCCACGAGTAAAACAGGCCGGTTGCGCTCGCGGGCGTCGTTCCCGATTGGGATTTATCTTCGCACGTTGGGGAACGGGTCCACCTGTCAGTTTCACCGGCAAACCCAGCGGATAACGGATGGGTCGATACGGATCCGAGCTCCGGCTTGCTCGTTCAAATTCAGTCCTGAAAATTTTTAGACGCCACGCTAGATCAATTATACCACGATTACACGTTAATAATTGCTATCGATTTTTATTATCGTCTAAAGGTCGTCGACGGGACATGAGATAAAAACGACGTTTGTCCGAAGAATGAAAAACAATTTATTGATCCAGCAAATTGATCAGTACAGTAAATTGCGCCGAGCCTGCAAGCAATATCGAATTTATCCAAACGAGCCCATCGGTTCAAGAGATAATCTATTATTACGCCTTTAATGAGGAGCGAGATCTTCTTAATCTTCTGCCCCCTTCCCCCCCGACGTTCGGCGAAAGGAAGCAATCTTGACGAACATCCGTTTCGGAGCTCGCCGGCGATTATAGGCGTTATAAATGCGCAATCCTTATCTCTTGCCTTCGATGCGCATTGCGTATGCGACAATTGCTGTCGCGCGGAGATATCGTTCCTCTCGAACGGCCGCTCGGCTGAAAAATAAAGAATAGCAAGAAATTATTACGTGCGCGTAACGTATAAATTTAGATGCGAACGGAGAAGCGGTGCGCGATAAATAGATGAAAGATCAATGACGATTCGTATGGGCAATTATCAACGAGGCTTGCTGCGAATCGAACGATGGAAAAACGGGACGGGAAAAAGTTTTATCGTTTGCAAAACTTCGCCGGAGATTAAAGATTGCGTTAAATTAGAAGAGGAAAAAAGAAAAGCAGGAACTTTGAGGGAGGGCGGTCAACGGAAGCCCATTAGCGGTAAATCTCCCGCAGATTAGTGCAGCCCGCGTATATATATATATATATATATATATATATATATATATATATACATATACGGACACTATAGAAATTCATTTATCATTCTGCCGCTGGGGAGTAGTAGGCCACTATTATGTTTCATAGTTCGAGGGCGGCTCGGCTCGGCTCGGCTCGGCTCAGGCGATACAAAAGTATTAATAGATCATCCGGATTCCGGCTCTCGACGCGACCCGCCAGAGCGAGTAAACAGCCAATTATTAGATAATTTTTTCCCTGCCCCGGTTTCTCGGAAACCGTTGCCGTCGCTGCATCAACGATGCTCGGAGCAGTGTTACGACTTTTTCTCCTCCAACGCTATCTTTCCTCGATAAATTAATCGCGGTATAATCAAGACGTTTTCGGGATTTTTTTTTTTTTTTTTTTTTTGCTTCAGTCGGAGATCAGTCTATTTGACTTTTCTTGCGTCCGAACGCGATACTATTCGCGCAAATAATGATAATAATAATAATAATAATAATAACAACAACGATGATGATAGTAAAGGACTTTCCGCAATATAAAATTGCAATCCAGTCCGAGGGCTTTATATATTTTTCGTTATTTCGCCTGTCACCTGCAATGCATGTTGCTTATTTATATCATTTATATGTATAGAGCAGAAAAGACCAATATCGTACTTCCGAAACTCCCAATATACCCGTTAAAAGATTTATTGATAGAAATTTAATTCAAGACATTTCGGCGCTTTCGGGAATACGTATCGACGACACAGATTGTATAAACCATTGATTCTATTTTTCTTTTTTTTCTTCTTTTTTTTTTTTTTTTGCTTTTTATTATTAAATTTGGCGGCTCGCTTTACTTCTTCTGAATATAAAAGCGTCGATCGATAAAAAATGGCTTTTTTTTTTGTTCATCGCCGAATTTCAAGCTTTTATAAAGATCAACCGGATGAAATATGAACGTGATGAAGTACATTTTTGATAATACGAAGGAACGTATATACTGCGGAAGGAAAAAATATAAAAAAAAAGTCCAAAATTTCGTTCGTCTACGATAAATAATGCAGAAGAATTTGCGTCTCGATAATTTTTCCGAGGAATTGCTTTTCTCTTTATAGAAAGAGATTAGAGAAATTAAACTCGTTGTCCGGACAATCGAGACATTTAAAGCTCAGCGCTTTATTATATTTAACATTATCCAATAACGGAGGTGCATTAATATTTAACGTTGAATAATTTCAAAATCGAGAAACATTCCTCAAATCCAAAATTAAATGGAATAAATTAAAATGAACTTTTTTTTCTACGTAAAATGTCAAATTAATAGTATCGAGAAAAGACTTTTTTTTTAATACCATTTTTACTTATTGTATTATAAATAAAATCGTAATGAAAATAGGAATAATGTATTAATTGTATAATATACCCATTATTCTTTTTAGAATTTATATAATATTAGGGCAAAAGTGAATTAAAATAATGATTTTTTTCCAGTTGATATAAGGAATTAAAATTTTATTATTATACGGCTTTTCAAGAAAATTCCGGTCGACCGTGTCTCCTACTTCGAGAGAGATACTTGAATTACGAAAGATAATACCGTAGTCGTCAGAAATGGAGCATTATTTTCGCTAAATCCGTAGATTAGGTACTATCATCCTAGAAGGAGCTACTGTTTCATTCGGCAATTAATTTTCTCTCTTTTTCGCTCGTTAAATTTTATAAGAGAACGTTTATCCTTATTCCCGAACGTGTGGCGCGCGAAATTTTTAAAATAATCGACTTCATCGGCTAGTTTGAATTTTAGCCGCGCGAATTTTGACATGATAAAAAATGAAGCCTGTCGGACTTTTTTTTATTTTTCTTTTTTTTTGTAAAAAAAATTACCCGAAAAATTGTAACGCGTTGAATAAAAAATCAAGTTTAATATAGAAATAAGCCCGTCGCTCCTGTGATATATTGAAAAAGATTTTTCGAATGTCAAACACAAAAAAAAATCATAAAACGAATGTTTCAATTTAATTTAATATGGATGAAATAACGATATTTGTTTAAATGTATAGTATAATTTAATTAGTATCAACTTTGATCCGATGCGATAATTAGTTTGGCCGAAAATTATATTTTCTAAGGAGACCGAAATAAAAAGTGCGAGCAAACGTACTGCACGGCATTGTAACATTTAAACGAACGGTCGAGGGGTTTTGCATTCAAGAGTTCGAATAAGTTCGAGTATGTTTGGGCGAGTTATAACAAATTTATAGGATTCAAGAGAATTGACGAAAATGCATCTAAAAAAAAAAGTTGAAATCAAATTGAGAAAATCAAAATGAGTTTTGAAAGAGTTTTTTGTTTGTTTTTTTTTTTTTCATTTTCAAGGAGTCTCGAAAGAGTTTTATCCAGCTCGCGGTTATTCTTATGAAATTCTCTGCGAACTCGTCGAACTCTTTATGAAATCATTCCAAGTCCGTACGTTTCGTGTAATTCTTTCAGAACGTGTATAAAGTCGCCACGAACTCGTTCGCACTTTATAAATTAGTTAAACTTTGTGAATGATAATTGAACCTCTGTTTGAAACATTTTCTATAATGCGTTCGATGGAGCATTCGTTAGTGAGTATAAATCGTCGTGAACAGTTTTTATAATTTTTCATACACTTCTGAGTCTTGCCCCTCTCGTTACCAGAAATTTTGTAATTCTTAATAAGGCTGTTACTCGTGGCATATTGTTAACGATCATTACATGTACATTAATCATTATAACGTATATATTGAAACATTACAAAGCATTATTACGGCAAATTTTTTTGTTCAACAATTATAAGTAGTTTCATCAATTCTTTTATCATAGTTCTTTAATTTGACATGGCATATATAATCTTTCTATTAAAATTAGGTTTCACGATAAAATTACCAAATCGCATCAAACAATAAAAAAAATATCAATGCCAATTGAATCCATACGCCAACTTGTATAATTTTATTAATCATGATTTTTCAACTTTTCAAACATTATCGCCGAAATATCGCAATTACATTTTTCAACGGATTATGGAAATTGCTTTTTCCGCGGCATAGTATACGAATACAAATGTAATATCCTGATGTATTTTTGTACGTTTTGATTATTGATCGAGGAGGAGTCGAGAGAAAAGGGCGTCTGTGTACTTGCTTGGATTCCCTTTCCCCGAGCCATAGCGACGCAACGTTTTTCACTCATGCTCGCGTACGAGCGCGCCACGTCGACGCTTCGTTTCGCGTCGCGCCTGGAAAGATAAAATTTTTAAAAAATTCGCCTCAAAATTTGGAAAAACTAAGAAGAATCATAAAAAATCATTTTAAATCACGTCGAATTATTTGATTTGAATTCGCAATTACAAAGATGGATCGTTCGGTTTTGTAGGTCTAACAATTTTAAATCACGTCGTTTATACAATACCAGGCGGATTTATAAAAACCAGAGCAAACGTTCGTTAGAAAGTTATTTTGAGCTTTACGTTAAATTTTTCGCGACGTCGAGTAAAAAAGACAGGGAGAGAGAGAAATAGGCAGCGGCCCATGACCATCGGAAAAAGGCAGGTATATATCATTGTCAGCGCGTTCGTCGAAAAGAATAAAAAAAAAAAAAAACAAAACAAAATAGAACAAAACGAAATTGACCGCCCACTTTCCGAAGATCCAATCCTTAAACAAGTCCTCGAGACACAGGGACCGACGGCTCATTCCTTCGAAATCATCGCGAAACCAGATCAGGCCGCTGATAGATCAGATTGCGGACGGCCGGCATAAACTGAATTTCCCTCGTGCTTATCTTATAGGGGTCTTACGTGCGCGCGGTATCGGTGGTCAGGGGGGGGGCGGGGCGTGGGGCGGGGGTCGATTCTCCGCCGGGCGACACGTGCGCTTGAACTTTTAAAAGAAAGGGGTGAGGGAGGGAGAGAGAGAGAGAGAGAGAGAGAGAGTGAGCGAGGCAGACCGACCCACTTTTTTGTATTCATCCGCGCACTAAACCGCACTAAAACCTACCCCTCCTCCCCCCCCCCAGCCGACCGGCCGACTACTTACAATTCAAGACCGTGGACGTGGCGGGGGGGGGTTGGGAGGGGGGACGGCAAGAGAGATCCAACTTACCAGCACAAAAGCCCCGTCCGTCGTCGCCCTCGTCGTGGCTCTTCGTCCGCCTACCAACTCCTCCAAGCCTGCCACCCCCTCCCCCCTTCGCTCACTCCGTCGGCCTGCAGCGATTCGCGTAGTAGATCTCGCCGGGCGGGCACCTCGACGCGCCGGCGATGATGCTGCGCGAGTCGCCGGGGGCGACGGTGGCGCCCGCCGTCTCGCTCGCCCCCGTCCCAGTCCCCGTCCCCGTGGCCGTCTCCGTGGCCGCCTCCGCGGCGGGGGTGACTGCGTGCTTGCCCAGGAGCCGCCTCAGCTGGGCGTCGAGCCGGTCGAGGTCGGCGATCACCTCCTCGGCGATGACGCCGCGGGGGCGTCGCTCGGCTCGAGCCCCGCAGGCGTGCAGGGCCAGCAGCAGGACGAGCGCCAGGCCCCAGGCCAGCGGCAGCAGCGGCGTCCCTCATGCCTCCTCGGCGATCGGCGCCCACCTGCGAAACGTGAAAGCGCGACGATCACTCGGGGGTGCTCCGGTCGTCGGAGGGGCGTTCCGAGCGAGTCGCGATAATGCGCGGACGGGCCGGCGAGATTTCGAACGAGTCCGCCGGGGGATCGATCGAATTCTCAAAGGGTTGCGCGGGAATTCTCGGGGAAGGCGAGCTCGCTCGGAGTCCTCGCCGAGTCGACGACCCTCTCGACGAAATATTTAAGAGCGCGCTCACTCGAACTATTTGGAACGTTAATCGAGCCCTTTATGAAACTCTAACGCGATAACGCGGTGGAGGAGTCCATGAAGTTCGTGCGGCGAGCAGCTATTTGTGATTTCTCGCCATTTATAAATGTTCCAATAAGTTCCAGTATATTTGCTCGAGTTCCAGCCAATTTATTGCAGTTCCGAAGATTTCGAATGAGTTCTCAATGAGTTCCAATGAGTCCGCGCTGGCATTGAAGGCCGACTCCTCGCGGGCTCGTTCTGACTTATCGAGAATTCATCGGACCGTTCGCTAACTCATCGGGCTCTTTACGAACGCTTTCGAGATCTTTACGAACTGAGTAAAAAACTTCGAGCATTCATTCGGCGAACTACTTGGAAAATTAGTTGGGCCGGCTTGCCGGACTCCGGTATAGCGAATTCGCCGAGGATTCGGGTAAATTCTGGGCAGAGCTTTCCGCGAACGTAGAACAAACATCAGAACCGGATGGAGGGCTGCTTTGGCAATGGAGGACCTCCGGAAGGCGATGGAGATGCATCAGTGTAAATCCGTGAGGTGGGCCATTTAATTTACGCGGGATTTCGCATATGTTAGGCTTTCTTTTACAGCTGTTCGAGAAGTGATTACCATTCGCTCGCTTTGTTTCGGCAATCTTTGCTTCGCTCGCGTATACGCAGAAATGAAAATAGCAATTTAGCGCCATATTTACTATATATGTATATATATATATATATATATATGGGTATACATATAGGTATATTAAACGTATTAGCAGGTAATGGGACGTTAAGCCGCGCCGCCGCGACCGTTTCTCCGCTCTCGATTGTTATTGTCGCGCACGTATATAAGCAAACGTTTCGAGTTCTACTCCACTTGGTGTATACGTGTATATATATATATATATATATATATATATATATATATATATATATATATATATATATCTGTATATGTGTCTGTGTACTGCTAAATTACTTTTGCTTTAAACATTTATTCTATTAACAAAGTTCACGTAGATTCGGGACGCACGCGCGCGCACTCGAAACGTTTGAATCTTAAGAGCGAGCGAGAGATTTCCGTAGATTAACTCGGTCACGTTTATAATACTTTAGGAATTGCATGCGCTCGATAAACGTAAGAATAGATTTGAATTACGATCGTGAATTAGTAGTATTTCCGTATCGCTGATAAATTTTAAATAATCTCAGTACTTTGTTTTAAGGGAATAAACGTAGCGGTCTATCTGTTATATTTATTACTCTCCGTTTTCAAATATCAGATTTGGATCATTATGTTTTCGTTAAATAAGCTATTTTATCACGCATCGGTCATCAAACGCTACCGACGACAAATCCGACTGTTACGGAGTCACACCGGCGTGGAATTGACAAAAAAAAAATAAATAAAGCGAGAAAGATGTACAGCCGTAACCGAGTTTCAACGTAATGTCAATAAGGTCTGAGATTCAAAACGTTTGATTCTCTCGCAATGGCCCCTGGGGCTCTGTGCCCTTAACGCATTTTTCCACGACTCGCGCCCAAGGCCATTTTGGATCGGGAAGCCGAGCGAAGCACACAACGACGACGACCGATCGAAAACGGGACTCTCGGCGGTTAAATCGCCCGAAGCCCTGCGGCACATTTGCCGACTCGTTGGGGATCGGCGCGTTCGGGCGCGACGCGGTAAATGAGAATTTTACGCCCGTCCACGCGCGCCCGGGCTTATATAGCCGCGAAGTTATTATGCGGTCGAGAATTAATAACGTAGACGCCCCTGTAACTATTGCCACTTGCGCGTTTAACGACGGGTGGACATTATGAGTATGAAAATTTCGGCCCAAAGAACGATAATCCGCGCCTCGAGGTGGACGGGGAACGGGTCGAAATATATATATATATATAAACGGACTGCCGTTGAGCGAAGGCGCGAGAGAGGATGGAATAGAGTTAGAGACACGAGGAGAAGAGACGGGCAAAAGAAATCTTAATTTAGAAAGCCCGACTGCACGTTGCACGCATCTCGGATCAAACGTACAAAAGAACATAAGATGATTGTTCGGTATTTAAAACTTTGGAAGCGTTTCGCTTTTGCTCGTAGCCTTTTTGTTGTTTTTTTTCTTTCTTTTTTTTTTTTTTTTTTTTTTTTTTTTTTTTTTAACTCGCCTTAACAAGCTAAAACGCGTTTAACCGTGCACTTCAAAGTTGCGCTGCGTCCGTTCAATAATTAAATATTGAAATTTTCCACCTTAATTCCATTGGATTATTTTTTTACTTCCGCCAAAAGTTCCCCCCCCCTCCCGCCCCGCGAAATAGAGCAAAATCAATTTCAAAGCGGTTTTTCATCGATCCGACGGAAGCGTAACGCCATTCAATCTTAAGCGAAGACGTTATTAATAATAGAGGAGTCATAAATCGATATTGAAGAGCTGCGGAGTTTTATAAAAAAATTCTATATTTATTAAAAAAAAAAAAATAAAAAAAAAAACAAGAAAAAATAAAAACCCCGCAGCATCGATGTAATCGGCTATTTTTAGTACACATGTAGAATGAGTTATTTAAATAAATTCGACCGCAGTGAACCGCGAAGTAAATGATAAACGCGGCGTACATAAATCTATAAATAAATGATTATTCATGCCCGCAGCGGCTAATATCCACTACCACCAGTATGTTTAATGCTAGATATGTAATAAATTTGAAACCGCTCCACTGACGTTCCACAAATTATGCTCGAATTGTAAATGGGATGTAATTAAGGATGACGCATGATACGCTTGCGATAACTAAAATTTTGTACGCGGCCGAATGCCATCGTCATATGCACGCGAGCGAGAAACGTGTATGATCTTTGAATTAATCTATACCTCTCTCGGTGTATCGGATGCGGCCGTGCTCCCCCCAAAAGTCGCTCGGGTCTCCCTCGCCTGCCGAGACCGACGACGAGCTCGAATTGCGAACGGCGAGCGGAATCCTCGCAGGCGACAAAAAACAAAAAAAAAAAAAAAAAGAAAAAGGAAAAAAAAAACGAATCGCTACGCTCGACTGAAGTGCTGGTCGGTGGCGATTGATATTTATAGATTTCGCCGCGGCCGTTTATCTTAGATGAACGGCATTGCATCTGTCGGGCGAGTTGAAGATCGCCGATCCGCGTCCGAGCGGCGATATAAGATTGCGAAAGAACGAGAAGGGGCGGTATGTATTGTATACGTATATCGCGGTTGGATAGCGAGGCTTCGCATTCTCTCTCTCTCTCTCTCTCTCTCTCTCTCTGTATATACATGTGCGAACAAAGCGATATTACAAAAAGCCAGCCGTTCGAATTTTTAGATAAAGAAAATTCCGGCAAATAAATAATTCACCGCGGCGGGGGGGGGCGGGAGAGGAGAGGAGGAGAGCGAGGGTAGTAAGAGGAAGGAGGAGAGGGAGAAAGATGGGATGCCCGGGCGGGCGAATGGAATAATAAATGTTGCAGAAAATCCCGGGGTAAAATCTGAAACGAATTTGGCCCTCGCCAGTAAAGGTCCATGATGTAGAAAATGGTCGGCGAAATTTCCGAGGCGAGCGCGCAGCGGCGGGACGGGCGAGCACGGAAAACAGGGAAAGGCGGGACACGCCGAGCCGGCCCGGCACCTGCTGAGTGAGCGACGGCTGGTGTCGCGTCGGCGGATCGGCCGTGCGGTCGCTTTGTAGGTCAATCCGGGTACACGGGCCGACGGTATATGAACTGTGTACCCGGCGGGGTCGGCGGCGGGCGGTGAGGGGCAGTTAATATAAACCGGGCGGATTATTTACGCCCCATGGCTATGAAAATAGTTGCGAGTTGTTAATCAAATCCGCTGTTGGGGCTGTATTGGCGAATGGGGAGTAAGAGAGAGAGAGAGAGAGAGAGAGAGTAAGAGAGCATTTATTTGCCTTAAAGACAGTGGAAAAATAAATGTTTGGAAAATTCGTACAATTTTAATGATAAAATATGTAACAAAACATGATTAAGTGAATCAGACTCATTAGATAAAATTAATGCAAATCAATTAAACTAGCGGTCTCTGCTTTTTAATATTTCTCTTATATGCGTATTTACAAAACTTAAGCATCATATCAAAGAACACATTAGCGATTGTTAATATAAACGAGACAAATCTACTTCGTATAATCCCGTTCAAAAAGCTACTTATGATTTTTCGACTTTTGAAATGCAAAAATAATCTGCCTGACAACTAATCTCATGAAATAATAATTTAATGAAATAATCTAACTGAAAACAAAAAAAAAAATCGTTCAACTTCTTATACGCAATAAAAATACAGTTCGATTAAAACAAGTGTACATCGCATTTTCAAAGAATATTCTCCTCTAACGCTGTATATTGTGTAGGACTTTGACTTGTATATTAACTATAGCTTAAGGTCGAATTTGTCCACTGAATGTAAATGTTATTCGATTACCTTTGTGACAATATAATCGTTTGTACTGACTGGTGCCTTCGTTGGTCGACAAATAGATGTTCATTTGAATTTCTTTAATTCAATTATTACGTTTATTCCCCTTTTAAATTTAAGTTTTAATTTTTATATGTATTGCGATTCTATAATTTTGTGCCTAAGTTACTTCAATTTTCTGGTGCTTGATAACGATACCGTAAATCGGACCGAAACGCCGTACTCGCTTCATCCGTTTACGTTAATTTGAAAAAAAAAAACAAAAAGCTGTCACCAATATTTCCATACGAGTAAAATGCGTCGTATGAAATTAAGATTAATCTAACAATCAATTCTTTCCACAATATATGACAATTGAAGATGATAATTAAAATTAATCATTCTTAACAATGACGGTAATCGTCACAAATTAACAAATAGAAATAATATGGAAACGGATTAGCTGTATCCCAGTTATAGCCAAATATATATAGAAAACTTATATTAGAATAGCTCTACTTCGACTAAAATTACAATGGAAGACCACCGACAGACTACTATAACCACCCTCGTTATAAAGACCTAATAAACACGCTCGAATGGATATCGGCTTTCCCAGCTTTTCAAATAAATCATATATGGCTGAAATTAGAAGATCCTTTCAAAAGTAGTCATGCTCCATCTGAAAGGCTACATCGCATTACCGGTCTTACAATGCTTTCAAAATGAAGGCAAAATGCTGAAATTTTATTCGTGTTAAACACTTGACAGTCTTCGTATGCATTTTCGTTATTAAACGACTTGAAGCAGGAGACGCGCTTCTTCTAGTGACGATTTTTATCCATTATTCGAATTCTCTATCTGACTGCCACTGACGCAATCGATTTATCAAGTTTAGTATTGATAGTCGTGATAATTTATATCACATAAATATTGATTCAAAAATTCGCGTTACTTACAATTGCAGCACGATATTATTATTAGGACTGGGCTTTAAAAATAGATATATCGCAATATTGTATTATGTAATATCAAATGCGCCTTGTTTTAATGACATTCTACTCTATACATATATTATATTATGCTAAGTTATAATTACGAGAAAAGATTCCAGCGGATCTCGTTAAAGTAACCATTTAGTTTGCTGGTTTATTGTTATCAGTTACGACCGTGTTCTGGTCAGCAGATGCGCCTCGAGGGGCGTAGGCGGGAAACACCTTTAACGAGAATTGGAGTTCAGCTGTGCGCGCAAAATCGGAAAAGGTTACGTTCACTGGGACAACCGTCAATTTGTCGAAGGCGATTGTGCCGAAGTAAAATCCGTTGGAAGCTCGTCTGTACTGTTCTTCAATTTCATTAGTATATTTTGTTCTCACAATCGAACCCTGGTCTATTTACAAGATAGATTCTGCAATTACACAAAATTTTTAAACAATTCTTACAAAAAGTTCATTGATAAATGAAACGGAGAAAGTCAAATTCGAATTTCTTATAACGATCTAATATATTCTGTTGATGTATATAATAAACAATATCTAAAATTATACACAAAATTATTAAATTAAGTTATCATATACGACATTGAGCTGTAAGGTGTATAAATACATATAAAAATTATTATTTATTTTATGTATACCCACAAAAAAATATAAATGATATTGAAATTTATTAAGTTACAATTATGGAATCTTCGATTAAAATTATAAAATATTAAATGAAACTGCAATATAAATTCGTATAAAAAAATGGAAACTTCTGTAGCGATACTCCAACCAAAGCATAAATGCTGATCAGATGTCTATTACTTTTTCACTAATGAATTTATGTTATTCTGTTATTCTCCGCTTTTAGTAGTATTTTTTAGCTTTCTTTTTTGATAAAATTAGAAAATCTAAAATGAAATTGATGAAAGTGCAAGTACAAGTTTTATTAATTTTACACTAATTATACTTCAATTATGAATTACTTGATACTGAATGTATTTAAATATTTATTGCCTGTTTTCTACCAACTCGAGAAGTTACCTAACTACCTCTAGAAAAAGAGTGTGAGAAAGAGAGATAGAAGAGCGAGGTACGCGAGATGCGCGATATTCACGACACCCGCAAACTGTAGATTGAGGTACGTCTTTGCAGAGATATCAACATTAGTAATGGACCATGTGCGTTTGAGAACAAATCAAATCGACGACCTCTCGGACGCCATGGATTTTGATATGACCGCGTTAGCAAGATGTTCGAATCTTTATCCTGCTTAGGATTCAGTGAGGCCTATTCCCAATGTGTAAAGGGAAGGTATGGGGAGACAGCAAGCAAAGCCCTCAAACATACCAGCCCAACGGAATACATTATCACTCCCTTCGCCGAGGAGTAGAAGGATGCTTGGAGTAGCTCAAGTATCCTACCTTCGACGGTGTCGCCGTTGGACTAAATAGAGATTCATGCCGGAGAACTGGTCGCTACTGCAAATCCTAAATTAAATTTATCGCCTATTATCGTAAGATTGTCTTAAAAATATATTTAGAATCAGTTGTTTTACGAATACCTGGAGATTTTTGTGATCCCTGATTTTTTTAATAATAAAAGCTTCTTTTCCTTAATCATTTACATTATGGTAATAGTTTTACGTTTTCAAAAGAAAAATGTAAAAGTAGAATATTCAGTAATATATATATGAATTTTTTTTATTTATGCAGTTTTAATCTCTTATGAAAGATGATTCTGCCAAAGATTTCATATACATATAAATATAAGTTTCGAATTATAATTTTAGATTACAATTTTTTTAGAAAAGCGCGTATAATTTTACTGACAATATTCGTCGGCATTGACAATAATATTTCAATACATAGACGAAGTTTAAAATTTAATTTGTGCAATTTTTCAATAAACACAATTCGTTGTTGATTATATAGTCGACATTGTCTGAAAATATGGTTTAAGGTTGTGCGTTTCCGCATTGACATTCAGAACTAGATACTATGTTTATTGGCGTGAGTGAGGAGGCCAGATTGTAATGGCCTAATCGGCAGCGATTAATCATACTCACTATTTCTCGACAAAGATTGGCTTGAGAGAACCACTCATCCTTGTATTTAGTGAAATATTTAGTGAAATATTCCGTTCCTTTACTTTGACTCTCCTCTATAATTCTGTTACAGGTATTTTTTTATGCTTTCGCTTTGTAATGTTGCACTGAAGCGAAACTAGTTGTACTTTTTGTTATCTTTTTTTTTGTATCTCAGGGCAATAACAAGCACTTTCTACTGATATGTTATTTTTGCAACTTGTTCCCGTCTGTAAAGATATAGGCACAGGCAGAATTTATAGAAATATCGTCAATTTTTTTATTTGGATTTCTTTCTGTTGACAATTTTTTTCCAAAATCAATATTTATGTTGATGGGATTTGCTAGGATTTCATAATTATACGTGTAAACTGGACAATTTTCGTTGATATATGTGTTTCTTTTTAAGTCTTGCTCTACTAAACAGTGTACGATGGCGGTTCAATAAGTACCCGTGTTAGAAATGAAGACACCATTTTATCAAAAAATTTTTTTTTATTTTTCAGCATAGTCCCTTTTTAGAAAAATAGATTTCTCTCAACATTTATTCCTTTTTTTAACCACTCCAAAAATGGAGTTGGAGCAAAATTTTTTTTCCGCGAGCCATTTCTTCATAATACAGGATGAGAAGAAGTCGCAGGGAGCCAGATCGGGTGAATACGGGGGGTGCGGTAACAATTGATAACGCAATTCATGCAGTTTGGTGGCGACAGCAACAGATAAATTTCACCAAATGTGGACGTGTTTCTTTCAATATTTTTTGTGTGATCATTCTCCCTTTTTCTAAAAAGCCCATCAGGTTGACGCCCTTCGCATCCCAAAAAATCGTCGCCATGACCTTTCCGGCCGATGGGACCTCCTTCGCCTTCTTCGGAGCAGATTCAGCGCGAGTTGCTTAGTTTCTGGTGTGTAATAATGAATCCAGGTTTCATTCATGGTGATAAATCGAAGCAAAAACTCCTTAGGCTCTCGCTTAAATTGTTCTAAACATTAATTCCAAGTTCACAGCCGCTTCCGCTTGTTGTCTAGTAGCTGCATAGTCAGCAATTGCGCCACCCATCGGGCCGTGTATGTGTGTGATCATGTTAATTTAAGTATGCAGATTCTGTGTATGTATAATTCTTGTTTGTCAGTGTAAATTTCGATGAATAAATAGGGTTTTGTATGTCTTAAAGGACTTTTTCCTTTCATCAAAAATTGTGTTTATTTATTTCTTTAATATGATAGTTTTATATTGTTTTAACATATACGTAATTTAATTTATTGTTTATAAAAAAGGGCTATTCTACCATCTAAGATAATTTAGTCGCACACGATATTTTATGGTGCCTCAATTCTGAAGAAACTTTATGTCGAAACTAAGGTTCAATTTGACGTTCAAGTCAAATAGGTTACATTATGGTCCGACTTCACTATTATGTTATCCTGGCTCAAAAGGCAACCCCATCTTTTAAGAACTTTCGAATCCAATCGAGTAGCAGATATTCAGACTTTAGTGGATGAAGTACAATGGAAACATGTTCGTACTCAAGACAAAGGAAATTTAAAACGAAATTATATATTTTAACAGCTGGTAAAGTAATCAAAAAAGGTTTAGGTTTACAGAAAAAACATCATTTAAAGAAAAAGCAGCGTGATGAAAAAGAAACTCAAGCACCTGAACCTGAAAACCATGCTTATGTTAAACGGAAAAAGTAAATATTCCAACACCTCAATCTCAGATTGAAATTGTCGATGAAATTATATGAAGTAGAACATAGTCTTGAGCATATGAATGCTCTAAATACTTAAAGTACCTATACACACATGTCAAATAGATGAAGAAACCGCGAAGTACGAAAAAGATAAACTCACGCGCATCATAGACAACTTATCATGTAAAATAATTATGTTGTATTACCATTAAGAGATTCAGTATTGAATTTTATTTTTTTCATAGAATTGTGTTTTAATTAATTTATTATTCTAAAAAACTGATATAATAATGATAGAAATATGTATTAATTCAGTTTTAGTTTAATAATATTCAGTAGTATATTGTAAAGAATTTAAATACTATAAAGGAGTTTTGCTAACTTAGATAAGTTGAAAAAATAATAGTATTATTTGTTATTATTAAACTATGTATTTTTAATAATGCTGACAATTTAGAGCAGCACCTGGCTATATACAGTATGGAAGAAGCCCCGGAGATTCATAAGGGGGCCCCCGGAGAAGCAACTGCCCCGACACATGGGGCTGTTGGGGCTGTACATTCTAGGGCCTGCCTACTCAAGAGTAGTCAAGATTGCCGAACAAGTTTACAGAAGAATAGCCACTGCCTGCATTAGGCTTAGGGTTAAGCGCCCCACAGTTATTCAAATGCAAGATCTGATAGCAGCCCACACCAACTGGGTTCCGGAAGAGAAATCCGCAATCATAGATGAAGTCAGTGCCGCAGTATGCTAGACCAACGAACGCACTGTCAACAGGGAGGCCACATTGCCAGAGCTGGGTCTGTATTGTAGAATTGTTAGAAAGTTTAGTTCCTAATATTTAGAAATGTTTGTATATACATTAATCCATACTTTATTATAATACGTCATTTCAACCACTTTATGTGGCATTGATCAATACGTACTTATAATACAATATTTAACCACTTAACGTAGCATTGATTTCGTTCGATATTAATACAACAATTGTTGTAAAGATTGTCCAATAATACACTTACTTTACGCTTTTGCAACTTACGAAGTTAACCATAATGAGTTAGCCAATAATTCATCGGGCCAGGAAAAAATGGCAAGAGCACTAATTTCAACATATTCATATAAAAGAAATATACGAGAAAATAAATTTCGTTGAGTTTTTTTATCCCTATAAAGGCCTTTCCCCATATAGTCAATAAATCTTATACTAATTGGTTCAAATTTTGGTATATTATTTGCGATCGAGCCACACCTTATAGAGAAATCGGAGAATCACATCAGGCAGATGCGATTTTCATGACAATATTCGACGAAATATGTTGAGGTTTGCGGAAAATTACAATATCATGTTAAACATTAATGTTCAAAGAGAAAAGATAAGGATCGATTATTCCTCGATAGAGCCTAACAACGTTAAAATCTCTAGAGGAAATGGTTTGTAATTTAAAAAATTCAAAAATTATATATTTAAAAATGTCCTACCTTAGTTGAGAATAAGTCAACGTTTGTGACAAAGATAGAGTCAATATAAAACGTAATAATTTCAATAAATAATTTATAAAATATAAGATCAAACTGATCAACTCACTGAATATTTCTATAATAATTATAATAAAAGATTATTGTAGATGGTCTGAGAATCACGAGGTATACATAAAGAAAAATAAAATACAATTAAACTTTGATCGCAGGCAATCGATTACCTTTGCAATTATTATTTCTCTGATCTGAAAAAAATCCAGAATCTATAGGACAGTTTCAATGTAATAGTGTATTTATAATATAATTAACTTCCATGCAAGTTTTCAGTAGACGAAGACAAGGAGATTTAGAGAGTTTTTTTGTAAGAATAGGAAGATCAACAATGTATGACGTATCAATTGTTGATTATCAGAACATACCGAATGATTTTCAAAATTTGGCCACAGATTTTCTTTAATTTTTAATGTGGCAAATGAGCTAACGTGATGTAGCTATTACTCTCTTGTGTAATTATGTCTATAAACATGGTGGCCTAAGCTCTAGCCTAGACATAAGTCCGTAAAATTTATACTTTTTTAGTTTACTTCTCTTGCCTATGTGCTCAACCTATGTTTTATTGAGCAGGTGTTCAAGATTATGTGAAATTAAAAACGATTAACTTATTCTCAACTATTGCCTATGGTAGCATATGGTAACTGATGGGAGCTTGCGTAGAAATCAATTTGAAGGACGCCTTACGTTTTATATGGGATATCATCTAGAGATAGATCAGCTTCACTAGAGAAAGAATATTTTTAAACAGGATATTCCATTGTTTTAAAAATTTACACATAAAGCTTTCGATTAATAAGATTAATTTATAAATTGTCGAAATAGAAAATTTCGGTATAATCAAAAATTCATATTATTTTCACATCTGACGTACGAATTTACGCAAGTCTAACGCCTTACTTCGGCAGGTATTACGAAGTTGTTTTTCTCGCCCAAATAGGATGATGACATATTGCATGAGATTTAGTTTAGACTTATTTTTTCGATTCTACTTTATTCTACAAAAACTTAATATATATTTATTATTGTTCGTACTTATTTATATATACATGTATATATATATATATATATATATATATATATATATATAAATATATTTACTTTAATGTTTATATATTGGTTATATACTTTTATAATATATATATTTTTATATATTTCTTAAAATTAATATTATTTTACCATAACTGTTTAGCTCCATGTTACACGCACATCGACATATTATTTAAGTATCTATGGAAATTTATTAGTTCTTTCCAGTAGAATAAAATAAAATTAATTTATATTTATGCACTGCATATCAAAAATAGTTATTAGTAAGCGGATTAAATGTTAAAGCAGTCAAAGTGAAACATCTATTAATTAACTCTAAAGAAGAAAATGGTTAATTGAAAGATGAATTATTATAATTAAGATATTTTATTGTAATAGAAATTACGTTTGCAACGAGCGAGCACAAAAAGCAAATATAATAATAAATACAATAATTGCTAAAGATTAAAATGATAGAAAGTCTGTGGCTATCTGTCTGAAAGAAATATGCCCGATATTTCTTCTGCACCTATCACAAGAAAGAAGAAAGAAGTAAATGTTGTCCACCTGACGTAAATTTATTCTATGTACGTTTCGGCGCAAGTGCGGGTCAGTCACGCCACGCGGAGGGTAAAGTCGTAGAGGGAAGTCGCCGATCATACGATACCGTCTCACGGCGTAAGTATGATGGTGGCCGTCACCGACATGACCGCATAAGAGATTAGGGCAGGGAGGACGATGTGGACTATATTTAAGTTAAGGCATATGGGCTGTGAGGAAATTAATCAATTAAGTTACTTTAGTCATTGATTTAACGTATTTATTAATGGCAATCCAATGTACCTCGATACGAAAAATGTTCAAGGACGAAATGACAAAGCAATAAAAACGGATTCATATCCAAGTCAAGCGAACCATAATTTTATTATAACAGTTTCTATATGTAGAATTTCCTTTGGATAAATTGCGAATCTGGTTTTACGAAAATTAGAACACGTTGAAGTAAATCATAATCTTTCGGATTTTCATTACTCAATCAATCCTGAGTGTAGTGAGGAAGTGACATTTTGCGATCTAAAAGTCGACTTTCACATTAGTGTCGAACAATATTTTAGATCACGAAAGCCGAAAAATCATACTAAAGTATTTTTTAAATTAGATGGAGTTTTATAAATATATTTATAAATAAATTAATAAATTGTCAAATTAATTAAAAATAATTAAAATATAGGGAAACATGGAGAAATGCAAGTTATAAATGATAGTAATCAAAAAATCATTCAAATACGAAGGATATATATTTTTATTATTGGTACATTAGCTCCTCAAAACTATTCTCCAGAAGTTATAATTGTTTACTTATCTGTATTGTCCAGGCCGCATCGTTTGACGCTTCTCTAGTTATACATAAAGCAAAGAAGATTTATGTAGGCGGAAGCTAAACTCTGTGTTCCGCCGCCTAGTAGCAGACATGCCTAACTATACTCTAACCCCGAACGCCACACAGTAAAGCCATCTCGCAATTGCTTGACACTCTCAACAGCATTAACATACAGTGCAAGTTACATAAAACAGCATGAATATTTTTTTCACAATTTTCTTTTTACTTTCAAATAAAATCTAAACAAGAGAGGCTAAGTATTAATAAATCATGAAAAAATCTGAATTTTGCACTAATCTTAATTTAAATTCATTAAAATTATAACTATAAGTCATATATATATATATAAATTGAAAATTAGTCTAAAAGGACATGAAATTTTTTTGGGATGGTTCGAAACTTATGCATTCATTCTTTCTTATATTATTATGATTATATAAAGGATACATAAATCGTGTTTCTTTCTATGGTTTTCTATTTAAAATAAAAACTACAAATCATGTAAACTGACATCTTATAATTAAATTTGTTAATTCTGGTAACAGAAAATTTAGTTAAAAATTTGAATCATGAAATGGTACTTACTTGAATATTAAAATTAGTTATTCTAATATTAATTCTTGAGAGAAAAGTCTTCCAAGAGAACAAAATATTTTTACAACACTTTCTTTTATTAATCTCTATATATCGAATCATAATAAAAGCATTACTTAAAGAAACTTTTTCTATTATATGTAAATGAATCGGGCTATCTTCCTATCAAATGTATCCATTTCGGCTTTTGTCACGAAAAATTTCGGCAACTATTTTTGGAAAATATATAAAAAAACGTTGAAATAAGGAGTATTCAAATTAGAGTCGTAGAGCAGCTTTGTCTTGGATAACAAATCCCGAATCTTTTTCTCTTTATTTAAAGGGTTACGTCGGATGAAGCGCGTGACAAATGTAAATGGCAAAAAAGTAGAGTAAAGTCTATAATTAATTAAACTATTATGATCAAAATCCAAAATTTGCGAATAATTTTCTTTTGATGACATAAATTACCGAGTTTTCCATCTCGAAAAGCAGTTATTAATTTTAGAAACATAACACTAAATTATTAATTTAGGTTATGTTACTTCACAACGATACCGCTTAAAAAGTTCCAAGAAAATTATCATTATTTGATATGTCTTTACGATAATCTTGCAGTGATTAAGGCAACGAGAATATGACTATCCTCTCTCAACAGCTATGTGCAAACTTTACTTCATAGTAATATACATATATGAATATTAAGAAGTTTACATAAACTTTAAAAATTTCGACATTTAATTTTGATTTGCGTAAAAATGTGGATACTAAGAACCTTTTAAACAATTCTGAGTAGAAATTTCATACATGGGATAAGATTTTTGAAATAAATATAATATTATTTGTTTAAATTTAACATCTGATCCATCGTACGAAAATATTTGATAATTGGATTGGTCATAAGTAAACCGCAAAAGTTTCATAAACAACGATAACGTTTGCGCGATTTTTAAAATGAAGCGGTTGATGCCTGTCCTCGAAATATGGTTTATTTAAAAAAATTAATTTCAAAACGAAATTGCACACACCGTACACACACAGAGGCGCGCGCGTACACACACACACACACACACACACACACACACAGAGAGAGAGAGAGAGAGAGAGAGAGAGAGAGAGAGAGAGAGAGAGAGAGAGAAACAAAATATAAATGCTCAAATACTCAATGAACATTTCAGAGTCGATTTTAATACAAACAGTTCAATTATTTTTAGTCGGATAACGAGAATAAAACTGTCAAATCTATATCGGGTCAGTGACTGAATAATGGATTTTTTTCTAAATATTAAAATATGGATTGGCGAAACATTAATGTCGTCATCGGACCGCTTGAAGTTTTTCGAAAACTCTATTTCAATAATTTGTGTTTCAGTTTGGTGATATATATATATGCATGTATGTGCGCGAGTGAGCATGTGTGTTTGTGTGAAAATGGAAAGCTTTCATAAAGTACAAGTTTGGCTTTATTCAGTTTAATGCAAAATTAAACCAATTAAACCTTTCGATATTGTTTTGGTTCGCCTTTATGGGCTTGTACGATCAAATTATCAAAATTATGGCATTATTATATTATTATTATTATTATTATTATAGTAATAAAAATCATTATTGTTGTTGTTATTTTTTTCTTCTTCTTTTTATTATTATTATTATTATTATTATTATTGTTGTTGTTGTTGTTGTTGTTGTTGTTGTTGTTGTTGTTATTGTTATTACTGTGACATTATAATTCTAACGAACGTTCTTTTAGATACGTTTGATACTCATGTTTCAATCTGAATGCTTTCAGACTATAAATTACGAATTATTGGATTCTGCTGACAGTAGGATAATCAAATACTTATTCATGCCTTCTCATGATTTTGCCATCGAAAGTCATTTTTTTTATATATTCATGAAAATACAAACGACAACCAATAAACTGGATATTTAATAAAGGCATAAAATGCTTATATTTAATATAGGAATGACGGTGTTAGAATAAAATATGTATGTACTTATGTATATATGTTTATATATATATATATATATATATATATATATATATATATATATATATATATAATACATGTTCAAAATATTCCTACGGTTTTTTTGGGTGACAGAAGGAGAGATCGGTAATTGATACGTGATAAATTGTTCTATTTCTACACAGTACAATAAAATACTATTTATTGATTTTTTTTTATTATAATTCTATCTATTTATGCACTGTCGTGCATTGCGTACGCAGTTAAAACCTCATTCGATGCATAGAGATTTGTAAAAAGCAAAAGAAAAAAAAAAGATTTGAAAAAATTCTTTGTTTACCGCTTTTACTTAATTATATTTTTTTTTGCCGACGCGTGTTTTTGAATCGCGTTTCAATTATTTGCATAGAAATGCTGATGTTAATAAATTCGTTTTTAATTAAAACATTTCAGTCTGACGATGTTGACGCGCTAAACTGACGGAAGCTTGCTTTCTCAAGCGAATAATAGAGTATGCAGTTCAACTTCCACTTATATATCGTAGTCCTGCGAAATTTATAAATTTTTGAAAAATTTTAATAACCTACATGCTCGAAGTATAATGTCATTCGTAAATATATAAATATTCATTAAGATACGATTTTTCTAACTCTGTTCCTTGTGTATGTAAAATGCTCGTGTGTCAAACCTTGACAAATCCACAAGTCAGTTTATGAGCTTGAAAATCGAAGCGTATTCATAAACATCGGATGAAAACAAAAACTTTTAACAAACGTAGCGATAAAATTAATGCCATATAAGCAAAAAACATTCAAAGCATAATTATAGATTTATAATGTATGTGTTTTAAATGTTGCGTAAAAATATGTTTTCGAATTTATCATCCGCATCTATAAAAAAAAAAAACAAAAAAAGTCGCCGACACGTCTGCCGATAAAAAAGAATGGAAATAAAGCCTTTCGTTGACTTCTGTAAAAAAGAAAAAGTAACTTTGGACAGTGAGCCCGGATAAAAGCAAAGGATTTATAAAAGATATATAATTGAATGAAAATCTAGTTGGACAAACGTTAGAAGCAACGAGAGAAATAAAAGAAAAAACAAGAATGAAAACTTAATTCCGCGTTTGCGTGCACGAGCAGAACGCAATGCATAGGAGAGTTTCATCGGCGATAAAAAATACTGCAACCGCTAATTTTCTTCAGTCGTATTATCGGCAACTGTAATCAGTAGCAGAAAACAATTTGC
Organism: Sycobia sp. Sy_11; assembly: GCA_018907035.1. Lineage (NCBI taxonomy): Eukaryota > Metazoa > Arthropoda > Insecta > Hymenoptera > Epichrysomallidae > Sycobia > Sycobia sp. Sy_11. Next base: position 1,242,604 of record JACCIC010000018.1, on the reverse strand, counting down.
TAAGAGATGCCGTGAGCAGTGTTATTAAAAGGAAAAAGTGCCCGGCCAAAGAGCAAATCAGCGCTCGTCGCGAATCATAACTGGATCTCAAAAAAACACATTGAATATAGAGATTACGCGCATATATTTATGTGTGTATGTGTGTGTGTGTACGCGCGTGCGTGTATAAATTCGACGTGCAAGATTCGACTAATGCTGGAATTTTGACCCGCGCGCGAATCCATTTCCAATTTCACGAGGGGGCGGGTGGGGGGCGGGCAAGAAATTAATCGATGCGCGGGCGAACCATAAACAACGCTCGTCGATTACGGCGAAAAGAAGAAGGAGAAAAAGGAGAAGAAAAAGAAGCGGTCGAACAAAAAAACATACATACAGATTAGAGGGCAGCCGCGTAATAAAATCGCGATCGATTATTATCGCGGATAATGCGGGCACGCATCAGCTGCTGTCGCACCCACTTTTCCGTCGATATACCCGCCTAGCCAATTGATATATATATATATATATATATATATATATATATATATATATATAAAGAGGGAGAGAGAGAGAGTAGAGAAAGAGAGAGAAGAATTCGTTGATACATTATACATATAGCCATACTGATGTTGAAGCGATGATCTTGGATGTCGTGACAGCGGGCACTTTTGCGTGTGGCCGCACTGGATCCCGAGATATGTATATATGATATTCGCGGATGCGTGTATATATATATATATATATATATATATATATATATATATATATACACACACATAATGGAGCGTATAGGACAGGACAATTTATCATCGATGCAGCGGAGCATCCATCTTATACCGCTTGAATCGTTCTCGCGCTTCTCGTCTCTCTGTCTCTTTTTTGCTTTCTCAAAGGGATATCACATAAAAATGTTTCCGTGAACAAGTGAGATAAATTGTCGTAGTTATAGAAACAATATAATTAATAATGGCGAATCGGTGCTCCTTTGTCATCGGTTTTCTGGGGGGAATTGCATCGACATTTTTAATCGTTTGAGATATACATTTATATATATATATATATATATATATTAGAAAAATAAATGGTTATTTCGTAATATCGACATAGAGTGAAACGATATTTCAACATTGCTCCCTATCACGTTATTCAGAAAGTATTTCAACAATAATTCACTTGCGGTGTCTATTACTTTTTAATTTAAAAGAAAAAAAAACGGAGCGAACAAACAAAAAAGAAAACAACGGAGATTAACCGTATCCGCATGTTAAATTAATACGTTTACCGAAACGATCAAGCGCAGCTTTTCTCTATAAAAAAAAAATATAACAACAGAGTTATTCTGGGCTTCATTTTCGAATAATTTACGTACTATATATATATAACGTCCTGATATTTTATTCCGAGCATCAGCGTTTTTTGCAAATTGCAATTAATATATCATAATATTTAAAATTAGCTTCGTATAATCCTGAAATACAGTGCGATAATTTGCTATACATTTCATTTAATCTGAGAAATTTTGTAAAATATGTTAAATGCGCATTATCTCCAGTAAGTTAGAAGATATATTTCTGTTCTTGATATATACATCTATATATATATGAGGTTAAAATTTTACACAATAGCAATTAGTATTCTAATGAAGTGGTAAAACGATCAAAGTATTACATTTTTCATGATCAATCGAAACAGAGTACTTCTTTAATTTATTACATCGAGTATAAAAATTGGTATAATTTACAATGTAATTTGATTATTTTCATACATCGTTTTTTATATACAATTGACGTGGTTTATAACAAACGTTATTAAGTGTGATGGAATTTTTTTTTTCGTTTATTTTTTTAACGAAATCAAATCGCACTTGTGTCACATGCAATAATTCATTTATTTCGTTATTTGTATAAATTTATTTTGGTTTACATGATATTTAGATTCGGTTTGGATACTTTAACGAGGCCTCCATCAAAGTATTTCGCGAATATATATTTACATACCATCATGTACCAATGCATATAAAACTTTGGAAAATCTATACACGAAACTTACATACTAATGAGATCTGTATACACATTCGACGTCATACTGTTACCGATATAGATATAGAAAGTTAATGGATGAACAAATATTTTATTTAACATGAATTGCTTATTTATTTAAAAGCGATTTTAAAATAATATACATTTATTATTGCTGTTATTATTATTGTAATTATTATACACGCCTTATTAATATACAGACTGTTATTATTACACTTATATTAATATACAGAGGTTATTATATATACTTTTAATAAGACAATATCCATATATAGGCACCTGATAGTTTAACTTGTAAGGATTATAACTTGTTTACATACTAATGCAATAAAATTTACTCTCATATATTAGCATATACATATGGTAAAACTCTATATATACTTTATTGTCCTTTCACTCAACGGCGTCTCTATATCTTTATATTTTATACCATCAGTATATATCCCACCACGAATTATGGAGAGATACTAAAATTTTCTCTCCTCGATCGGTATATATATATATATATATATATATATATATATATATATATATATATATATATATACATCAAGAGGACGCCATCTGCTAACTCGTAAACAATTTACGCGAGTTTTATATATATATATATATATATATATATATATATATATATATAGGATGGAAAAATTCGCAAAAGTTTAATAAACCATTTCCATGCAAACCGTCAGAGAGTGGCTGGGGGAGGGGGAGGGGAGGGAGGGACAGTTTAGAGTTTTAGGGCAAATACTTTTTTTTCCAATAGACGTCATCACGGGTACTTTATCTGCGGCAAGGAGGAAAAAAAAGTGCAAAGGTTTGCTTTTAGTTAACCCAGAAAAACAAACTGGGTCAGGCGCTAATCGTGATCCGGGAACAAAGAGATAGCGACCGACGGCGGCGGCGGCGGCGGCGGCCGCGCACCGCGCACCGCGCGAGAATTCTCTGGATATATAAGGAATTAAGGAAAATTCGCGGTAAATGGTTGCGAGGGCGCTCGTCGCGCGAACGCGAGACGTGTCTGTGGGAGGGTTATCTTTCTTTTATTTCTTCCGCTCTTTTCCTTTTTCCTCTTTTTGCTTTTTGGTTTCTTTATTCTTTTTTTTTTCTTTTCTTTTTTTTTTTTTTTTTTTTAACAACAGAAAGCTCTTTTTCCGAATGATTCTTCAATAGTCGCTTGCCTTTCAGCAGCTCCGTCCACCGGAAAAGTGAGAATAGGGAGGGATGGGGGCGGGGGTGAGCGTGTCGGAAAAGCTTATTTTTAAGCGAGCCGAATGCTCCAAAAGGGATCCTCTCTCTCTCTCTCTCTCTCTCTCTTCAAAGCAGACTGGCCGCCACCCATCCTCGACCCACGCTGTTATATTGACAAAAGAGGGTTTCGCCAGGCATCGTCCCTATATATATATATACTTTAGTTCGTTCCATTGTCCAGCCGTGCTCGTCGGTGAAAATGATTCTGGCAATCTATGTATACATATATATGTATGTATACGTTTTTTTCGTAGATTTTCGTTGGAAATCTGGCTATAATATTATTATTCTCGATCAATACTTCCTTGTGGGGCTTCGTGGTTATGCAGAAATATATATATATATATATATATATATATATATATATATATATGTATATATCTATACATGTACTATATATAGGCCGATGGTCATTTACGCTCCGCTAAAACCATCATTGACGTCGACACACTGGATTTGCAGAATAGATCGTGCATTTCCGTATATAAGCGATTCCGCCGTTCGTCTTTGCATAATGAATTATGATCCCCTTGGCTTCGTAATCTGTAACGGAAAGATAAATTTTTGATCAAGCACTTTTAATCGTAACTGATAAACTTCGACACAAAAAAGAACAAAAAGAAATTCAACTACAGTATTATTCAATCAAAAATCGATCAATTTTCACGGAATTCATTCCATTGCAAAAATATACAAGATTTTAATTTTATTTATGACCCAAAATCCCGGATAACAGGTCGAAATGATTTCCTCTTACAGTTACAATAAATATAGACAATCTGCTAAAAAAAAATTATTATTCATCCTACTCATTATATATAGTATCATATTTTAAACATATTCTGTATCATGCAATTCTCTCATTTTAGAAAATTTATTTTCCATTTTCACCGTGTTATGCGATATATAACTTATTAAAGATTGAATTATTTTATCGAATAATTCTCACGTAAAGATGAGTATTATGTGTGTGTGTATTATAATTAAATATAATTTCTTGACTAAAGTTTAATTAAAGCTTCCTAAGAAATTCTATATATTCTATATATTTATAAAAAAGTTATCTTTCAACAGAAGTTTATAAAGGCCCTTGAAAATTATTTATTATCGCCACATCGATTTTTAAGCATCGAGGCGATATGGCTATTTCTATGATGTTAGCTTGAATAATTTCTCATGCAGCCACATGACATACGAATGACACGAGCTGTACGGACTGATTAAAGCGATGCACATTTCCGATATCGATCTTACTAAATATATATTTCCGGAAAATTGAATTGTTCTTCAATTAAGAATTTAATACAGAAATAGAAGTCGATGTAATTCGGAACGGAGATACGTTGCTTCGTATTTTGCGATAATTCGACAACGATGATTGTCGTCCTCCTTGAATGCTACTATATTTTATTAAAATCGGGTCTCAATTTTATACTTAATTTATCGGAAACTGGAATAATGCCGTTTACATATCACCGTAAACTATAGCCGTCGAGCTCAAATTTCTACTTCCTCGTGTTAAAAAAAAAAAAAAAAAAAAAAGGAAAGAAGAAATAGATAGAAAAAAAATTGAAAGTTTGTGGCATAGGGGCAGAAAATTTGCAATTCTGACAATAGACTTAAAAAAAGCTTCTCTGCCCTCAATCGGCTTAGCATGGCCTAACGGAAGTTTTTGCCGATTTGAGTGTCGAACCAATGGGTTAACAGGTTCTTTTTATCCATTCCAACATCAGTGCTTTGAATGCGTTGAATCACTCACTTAGAAAATGATTTATTTATTCTTGTAACTTTAATAATGAGCGAAATAGTTTAAATTTAATATTTAAAAAAAAAAACAG
>JACCIC010000018.1:1125000-1230000 GCA_018907035.1 Sycobia sp. Sy_11 | reverse complement strand
CATTTACAGCAATATTTGAAACACACGTTCAAGCAAGTTCGGTGAAAAGTTTTGAATGACTGAGAGTATCGAATGTTTAACTAAGATCTAAATAAATTGAATGTACTTGAATGATATTAAAGAAAGTGTATAAAAATACGTTACTTAGCTTCAAAGGCTATTCGAAATTCAGTTTAGTCATAAAGGTGATTAGCAACAAAATTGTCAATCAGATTTTTTAAAATATCCAAAATAGAAGTAAGATGATAATGCTGGATGTTAGAAAGTGACTGTTATTGATAAAGACAACACAAAAGCTTGCTTCCATACGGCTGGCAAACTACCGGCGTCAACGAACGTTTGATAAATAATCTGCTGTCTTGAAACGGAGCGAACAAACACTTTTCTGAATAAATAGCGCCGGCATGACATCCGGCCCCTCGTTATAATTATAATCTAAATCGGGGCATTTCTCAGAGATATTCGCAGCGGCGATAATCTGACGCTCCGTCCAAATTGTAGTTCTGATTAGTGCCGAAGTTGCTAGGTAGGGAAGAAAAAGTGCCTTGTGTAAATGAAGCAAAAGAAGGAATTAAAAAGTTGAGCAAGATTTAAGTCTGGCCGAGCGAATTTCTCCCCCCCCCCTACCCCAAGACGTGCAAAACGTAAATTCGTTCTACTTTTTCATTTTGTGAATGGAATTCAAAAATAAAGTTTATCGTTGGTTCTGTATTAACGTAAAGTAGGGGCACGTAAATATTCGAAACGAATGTAATTGAACGAGCTATGGGAGTTTTTCCATTTGCAGCCAATGAAAGATCTCCGACGTATGCGCGAGTTGTTTGACTTCACAAGAATAGCAAAGGGGATATGCGATGGTCTGTGTTGAGGTTTTCCAAGGAAAAAAGGCGTATCGATAATTGCATTAACTTTACTGCAAATAAACGATCAAATTGATCATCCAGGGTAGTCATAACAGAAGCTTAGAAAATAACTCGACAGTCAATTTCCGGCTTTATTTACGATTAATTTCACTATAGTTAATGGGACGAAAATATCAGAACCGAGAGGGATTTTAACGACAGATGTAAGAAATATTGGTAAGAATTTGGACAAACGTGGTGATTGTCCAGATTAATGAATGGATCGTTGTGTTTTGAACAGAGATATCACAGTTTCCGAACAAGGGGTCGAGTCACTTTCGGGATGTACATCGCGCGTTTTGTTAATTCATAAGGTTTAATAAAAATATCATCGTTTCCTATCATCAATATCTTAATGTATATATCTGAAATGAAAGAGGATAATTCAACCAAATAATATTCGGTTGATTAAAATCGCCAGTTGATATATATATATATATATATATATATATATATATATATATATATATATATATATAATACCGCGCGGCGGTAAAATAAATTCGGAAAGCCATTTGCCTCGAGGGGGCTGGATACGGGGAGGACGGCGCAAGCTCGTCGAATACACTTTTCTCTCGATGCACTTTTCCACTTTAGAGTGGTGGGAGGGGGCGCCTGGAAGGAGGAGCAGGAGGACGGGGAGAGAAGTCGACATCATCATCGAACCGCGAGATTCTTCTCGAGTATATATATATATATATATATATATATATATATATATATATATACATGAGGGATCCCCCGACGAAGTTTATCCTCCCCGGCATTTTTCGCCGCCGCCGCCGCTAACGCTCTACGAGGATACTTTTGGACGGTGAGCGCGCGCGTTGATCGCGACGCGACCGCGTCCCGCGTGCTGAGCCCCGCTGATTCCCCTGCCTCTGTGTGTGTGTGTGTGTGTGTGTGTGTTGTGTGTGTGTGTGTGTGTGTGTGTGTGTGTGTGTGTGTGTGTGTGTGTCTATAGGCGGCGCGGATTTCGTGAAAAATTGCTGAATCGCTGAGAGGGAAAAGAAAGAAAGAGAAAGATATAGGGTGGGGGAATAAAGTGTATATGTATATATATATATATATATAAAGTCAAGTGCGCTCAGAGGAGATATCGAGAGAGAGGGGAGGAAGGTGCGGACTTACACAAACTTATACACTTACGCGTACGCATGTATATAGGCTCGCGTACACACGCATATATATATATATATATATATATATATATATATATATATATATGTGCTTCGTACAAGTACGATAACGACATCGGTTGGCTTTCAAAATTCCAAATATTGGAATAAGGATGATTGCATTTATTCGGATGGGAAATTAGCAAGTAAATTAAATTTGAAAAGTACGTAACGAATTAAAAATAAATGTGAAAATGCGCGCCAATTAGTCGCATTTAAATTTTGCATATAAAATTTCCTGATTTCCCGAGGACAGAAAAATAGAAATAAATAAATTCTCTTTCCCTATAAACAGCATAAATTTCTATTTGTTTCTACTTTTACTGTAAATTGCTTGTCAAATAATTAATAAATATAATATCTACAATATATATATATATATATAAATAAATGTCATGGTAAAATTGTTAGTATTCTAAGCAAAACGAATGGCGCGTTGTTGCCCTTTTCCAATCCTACGTTAAATGCAAAGTCAACAGGAATGGGTTTGAATCCTTGGAGTGTTTGAGAGCGATGAGCTCCAATGTATCCATCGAGTGCCGAGACGAGCAGTCTCCTCCAACATTCTCTATCTCTTGCGAGTGTACCTAATGTACGTACGTAATGAACGTTTGTGCGTTTTTGTAGTTGTTTATTTTTCTTTTGTTTTTTTTTATGTTTCTTCGTTCTTTATGAAGTAAAAACTCCCAATCGCTCCGAGTGCCCTCCCTCGATTACGAAAGAACGTCCATATCCCGCGCGCGACCTCCGCCTACGGCGTCCTATCACCGAAATCGTAAATCAAGCGACGGCCGGCTCTCCGCGTACATCTAATGCGATAATGCCGTATCCGCGGCCCGTAATATCGATTAGGCGTGCGCGCACGCGTGTCTCTCGCGCATTTAGAGTCTGCGTGCGTCGCGCTCTGTACGCCGCTCTGCCTACGTGTCTGCGCGGGTCGGGGGTGTGTGTGTGTGGGGTGGGGGATGGGGGGGATGGGTGGCAGCGGCGGCGACGACGACGACGACTGCATACGGATGATTCCCGCGCCGCGCGTCGTCCGATGAAGCGCGCTAAGCGCATAGGCGCAGCCATTCGTCGGCCGCGCTGTGTAATGAGCGGTGCAGGAGAGGGTCGGAGAGATTGAGCGAAAGGGAGAGAGAGAGAGTAGAGAGAGAGTGGGAGGGGGGGTGGAGAGAGCTCTGGAAAATATCCAGGGTCGTATACATACATACATACATATATATATATATATATATATATATATATATATATATATATATAAAGCGAGTGGAAGCAGAGGCTGTTTAAAGCTCCTGTGTTTACTTAGTACATTTGTAGCACGTGCGTGTGCCCGTCAGACGTGCGCGTGTATGTGCGAGCGCACTCTCGAACTCGCCTTAACGAGGGCTGCGCGATCGCGCGCACGGTGGCGGTGGCGGCGGCGGCGGCGGCGCTTGATTTACGGTAAACTCGCACATATATATAGTCGGCCCGAATGTACACAGGATGTATTGGTATTTATGTTGCTGCTGGGTTAAAGTATAGCTTTGATCTATATATATATATATATATATATATATATATATATATATATAAGCTTTTTTGCAGCATGTGCTTCTCGGCGCGGGGTGAGGCGGGGCGTAGAGTCAGGCGGCCCGTCGAGCCGAGGATACTTTTTCAAATCAAGGCTGCACAGTATAGCGCGCGTTCTCTATACGTACCCGTGGACGTATACGTATGTATATATATATATATATATTAGATCGAGCTGAAAATCTTTGGCGCAGCTATATAATCAGCGAATGGGGCAAAAGAGCCAAAACGAAAGGGGGAAAAAAATCCAGGGGTACAGCTAAGTCCTATGTGTGTGCGTGTGTGTGTGTGTGTGAGTGTGCTCACGTATACGTGTTCTTCTTTTGAATGAACGCAGCGTCAATGTTATTTATATGTATGAAAATGTTCTTCTTTTTCAACGTGGAATAAAATAATTCGTATAAGTATATGTATGCGTTATGCGTTCGAACGAGATAAAGCTTTTTTCCGTTAATTAAATAAAAGCTATGTATAAAGTTAAATTAAAATTGAATTATTAAACCGCACCGACTTTTAATTATGCATAATGGAAGGAAACTTTTGAAAAATATGCCAGCGAAATATGATGCGATTATATGATAATGTTTTTAGTCCGTTTATTTTTTTATTTTATTTTATTACTTTTTTTTTTTTCTTTTTTTTTTTTAACTGAAAATTTAATTTACCCATATAAGAATTCGTAAATTTATTAACAGAACGCCGTTAAAGTTGGACAGAGGCCATTCGCGTAAAATAATCCCTCGAATACGATTAACATGTCGCGTATAAATGTATATCACGTTTATGCCCCGTTCCGGCCGTGACGGAAAATGAGATTTTGTTGCTCGTCGCCGTTCGCATTTAACAACGGGCGGCGTTTCTAAAACTCTGCGCGGACTCCTCAACCGGCTCGTATTTTAAAATAAAGAATGGCATAATGCGACGGCGAGTATACGATCGAGTAAAGCCGCTCGCGGTACCGCGCGCGCGGATTTACCGCGGAGCCGTGGAGTCCCCTCGACTTCGCGATGGATTCCCGGATCGCGGGAATTCGAGGAATCCGCGAATTCCCGGCAATTGCGTGCGAAAGCGACAGTGTACGAGGCCTAAAATTTTAGCAATCCGTACCACGGGCCCGATCATTTATCGGCACGCGTTCGTGGCAATTTTAAAGGTCGTCCGCTCACAAACTCCCAAAGCGACATCGACATTATTACACGTAACGATCTAGAAATCTCGGGAAAAAATCTACTTGACTATAATTGCGCGCTTCGCTCAGTGCGAACACGTTAATTTGTATGCAGATAATTGAAATGCATTGGGAATACTTGTAATATTAAGTAATCGGCCATGCGATGTAATTATGATTTTGCGTATAGAGAGGAGCGAGGGCTGGGGGGGGGGGCTGGATGAAACGAAATGGAACTTAATAAATCGAATTTTTGGAGCGATTTACGCGGATGATTTATCGGACGTCGTAAATAGCATTTATTTATTGACTTATTTAATCATGCTCGATTTTCTTCTTTTTTTTTTTTTGAGCGGTAGCGACGGGACCCCAACAGGCCGTAATAAACGTGTGTTATTTCAATCGACAAAATTCATTTCCATCCCTCAAAAAAAAAAAGAATGAAAGAAAGAAAGAAAGACCAAATAAACGGTTTTTTTTCTGTAAAATTCAATTGGATATGTCAAACTGACGCACGGGTGTAGTTTGAATTTGAAGTCGCCGACAAATATGGCCAAGACGTAATCGTTAATTTTTTTTTTATCAAAGACATTAATCCATCAAATGATATTAATGCATTTAATGTTTGCGCATATTAAATATATTTATAACCCTTGTCATTCCGCGTTTGATAAATTGACAATTAATACTCGCTACGTCAACGAATAATGAAAAAAAAAAAAAAAATGTCTCATAATATTCGTATGCAGCTAGAGATTTCGCTTATTTACATTGTGCTCTGAGAATTGCCCGAGAGATTACTGCGCAACTGTGTAACAAAATTTGGGACGCGCGGCGCGAATTTTATATTGTAATAATTTGATTAAATGTATGTATCAAATGATCACATACGCACGGGCTGCTTTGATTAATTTAAAGCCATAAATAAGAAATGCAGACCGTGAGTGGTGTGGGTACATTGTGCCGCGCACGTGCGGCGATCCATGCGCCCGATGATTAATGCATCCGCGATTTATCATTCATCATGATAAATAAAACGGCAAAAATTTGAAAACTATAACGATAGGAATTTAACGAACGTACGCTCGCCTTTTTCTTTTTTTATTTTCACAAAACAACGAAATATGTCCTATATATATATATTTTTTTTTCCTTCATCAATGCGCAAACTCGGAAGAATCTTATTATTTCGCGCGAATGTATAAAAGCCTTGGATAATTACTGAGGCGTCGCAGCGCCGGCAGTAATTTTTGTCACACTTTTACGGCGCGCGTAATAAAGCAAAATTGCGCGAGGGGAAGGGGAAAAAGTTTTTTTTTTACATCATTCGTCCATCGAAAGTGCTTCTCCGGGAAAACTTAATTCTCCCGTCTCGTTTGTTTCGCCCTCATCTCCGTAATGGCGAATTTTCAATTAGCGGGCGTCATTTGAATTCCGAGCCGCGAGATGCCGCGGCGGCGGCGCGGACGTTGATTAATTATTTTACAATGCCCGGGGACGGGTAGGGGGCCATTCGACGACGGCCGCGCGTCCTGCCGTTCGCGCGGATTCGATTCGCACGGTTTCTTGCTCCCACGTCCGCTGTAATTCGGCGAGATTATGATAATCGCGAGGGAGCATAATTTTTATTTACAGAACGAGACAGGTAGGAAAAAGAATTTTCATTTCGAGACCATCGACGTGCACGCTACGAATAGAGCATCTGAACCGCGTAATCGATGAGGCGAAAAGACGGCGGCGTCTCGTACGTACGTACGTTTATTGTAAAATTTTTGTCAATGGCTGTTTTTATTAAAACCTCATCGGAATTGTTTGATTATCTTTAAAAGTGACGACAATTATTTAACTCGTAATTCTCTTTTAATGCGTCGTTCATGCATATTTACATTGCATCACGTCTCGTTTATTCTTCATTACTTCGATAACGCTTTTGGATAATTTACGTCAGTGTAAAAAAAAAAAAAAAAAAAACAATTTCCAATGTTACGAATTATGTTATTGGCTTCCGTATCGTTATGTTTTTCAACTTTTTCTTTGTTGATAATGCTCAAATCAATGATCAAAATAATTCATTATAATTTACATTGTGCGTGGATCGTAATTATCATGAAACTGTTACTAGTTTCGGATTTTTTTTTTTGTAGACTCGGCATTCTTAACGGTTAGGAGACGTAAATACCCCTAATAATGAGCTACTTAAACTCCAAATAATAAATATATCCATCAAATTGTAAGGAAACTAAATTCTGCTTATTTCATTAGTGTTATCTCGATGGACTGAATCAAACACTTCAATTTCATTTTTTATGGGTCCTCGTTATTTTTTTTTTGTTCGCTTTTTTTTCATACAGATCTACGATTTTATGGTTATTGGAGTTGTTGAATTTCAACTACATGGATATATGTGTTGGATTGCCTGTCCGTGTAAAATTGAAACGAAGGGAAGGACATTTAGGGGAATGCAGGGAAATTTCTTGCTGCATGTATGGAAAATATATGGAAAAAGTGCGTGCCAAGGAAAAGTAGATAAACGAAAGCTGCGGACTTTTATCGTTGGCCGATCTAGTATTCGAAGCTTTGAGATAAGTAGGGAAGCGAGGTGGGCAAAATGGGTGAAAAAGTAAGGAAACGTCAATGAAGCTCGAATGGCAATTGAAATCAACAATTATCCATTCGACTAATTTCTTACATTCTCAGTTTAAAATATTTTACCGACTTAATGAAAAATATTTGTCAAACGATCGAGCTTTCGCGTAACAAACCTATAAAGTCCAAGTCCGAAGATTAAAGTCACAATCGCGCAACTTTTAATCCCCGCATTACTTTCTTTTCCCGCGTCAATTAGTTCTTTAAACAGCCCCATATTTTCGTCGCGTAACAGCTAAGAGCGGTCGCGTAAAAGCGACATCGTTCGGCCAAAACAATAACAAACGTACGCGTACGGCATCGGCTCGAGACGCGGACGGAAAAATATGGGTAATACGCGATAATAAGAAGTTAAGCCGTATCGATCCGTTTTTCTGATATATCCATCAGTACCGGCGTGATTCATCTCCGTTCTTTCTCTCCGTCTCTCTCTCTGTCTCTATCTCTCTCTCGCTCGCGGGCTTTCGCAACCACGTATCAGCCGCGGCGATACAAGAACGCCGGGGAAAAAGATAAAAGTTCCCGGTAATGGCCGATGCGATAGCTCGTCCGTATTCCTTGTAAACACGGCCGCGGCGTTGAAATTAAAACTCGCCTCGGCTGAAAAAAGCTCGCGCGCCTAATGCGCTCAAAAGCCAATTTTACGAAGCGCACTCGACAAAGGCAAAAAAAAAAAAAAAAAAAAAAAAAAAAAACGAAAAAAAGAAAAAACGAAAGATAGCCGCGCGCCCACACGTGCTCGAACCTACGCATCGTGTTATACGCGTGTAAATATAGCGCGAGTCGGGCGACCAACGCGCAAACAACGTTATCTTTCCCGAATGGGTGGGGCCGCGGAGCGGGGGCGTACGTATATAAATTAAAAGCCGCGGCCCGCTCGCCGCGCAATCTCTGACGCGGCAAAAGTTGCGAAAAGCGCGCGGTCAAAGTTAACGAACTAATGCGGCGGATACGCGTGCGTGCGTGCGTGCCCGCCCGTTCTTCTATGCGTCCATCTTGCTCGCTCTCCCGCCCGAGCGCCCGCGCGTTCCCCCCACTGTTACTACTTGACCTCGGGGCACGCGCGCGCATTTTTAGACAATGTCTCTCGCTCTCGTCTCGAACGCAATTCCATTCGACGCGCGCCACGCTCGCGCGCCCAGCCTTGTTTACTTCGGCGTCCGGCGGAGAGGGAGGCGGCGTCGCGATAAACGAGCCAAAGAGCGCCGGGGCCTTTGTTCAATTTGACGCAGGATGTGCGCATCGGCCCTATTATTCGCGCCGCGCTCGCGCGTCCGATTGCGCTCTCGCAGTCACAACGGGGAGACTCGTTTTACCGCCGCGACGCGACGCCTGGCCGCGTTTTTCACGATCTCCGAGAAATCCGCACTCGCTCGGCGTTCTGCGAGATCGTTTCTTTGAAAAATTAACAAAAAAAAAAAAACGAAAAAGAAAAAAGAATTTCTTCCCTACGGCCGACCAGTGGGATTTAATTAAAATTCTCAAACTTTCGAATAACACGCCGAGCTAAGAACGCTTTTTCCCTGCGGGACTTTTTCTATTTTTAAAGGTTAATTTAAAATTAATTACTGATGAAAAAAAAAATCAAAAAAATTCATTACAACACATTGGTACGCTAAATTTATTACTCCGCGAGTCTTTGATTTAAATGAATTATTAAATTAAGCGCGATATTTCTGTATAACATAAAGTACACTTTTTTGGATTGTTATTGCCGGAATGAATTGCAAAACCTTCCCATCTTTATACCGAATCCAAACATGCCGGCAATAAAGTTCTATATTTCGATGTAATTTTAACGATTTTTCTTTCTTCTTTCTCTCTCTCTCTCTCTCTCTCTCTCTCTCTCTCTCTCTCTCTTACCGTAAACATTCCCATGTACGACGAAAGCATAGCAAAATGAATAATTATTAAGCAAACAATAAAAAACCGCTCGACCTCAAAATTAGCATCCGAGAAACCATTTTCGTATTCTTCAAGCGCGCTCGGATTGTTACGATCTTCCATCCCCCTTTCTCTTTCTGCGGCAACGAATGCTTTATGTCCAATGCTGGGTTTTAGTGAGTTGTATAAATTTGCAACTTTATAGCCACTATGTATGTATAGTTTAACACTGAAATCGTAAGTACATGCTTTATAATATACATATATATATATATATATATATATATATATATATATATATATATATATATATATATATATATAGAAGCACCGTTAACGTTGAATGGACGACAATATAGTTATTACCCCTTACAGTTTAACAGATCGAAAAAGAATGAACCTTAATTTACACGCGCGTCGTGAAAACTCAATGTAAACAAGATGATTTATGCCGCGCCTGTAAATATGATAATATTCGAAATTAGATTCTTCCCTTATAATTAGCAGCGCGCTGCACCTTCGTCCCCGTTCTCGCGCACACTCGTGCATTATGTTTGATTATGTTACGGGTTTGCCGGATTAAAGTCGGAAAATCGTTAATTATCGTGGCACGCCGTGGAAGCGCGGATTTTGCGCGTACATGTGTCGGGGAGCTCTACGGGCCGTCGCGGGCGCTTTATAACAGCGATTCGAGTGGCGAACGCGACGCATTGTCTTTAAATTAAAGAAAATTCAGGAGACGGAACTTTTTTAAGTAAACAACGATTTCACGCTGTAATTTATGCGTTATTATAGCGTTGCCTCAGAATTTTCCTGATGTTAGATCTGTGCAAATCCACGTGATTTCAGGCTGTATTAACAATATAAGGTAGAAAATTGAAAATTCACTGACTTCGCTGATCAATCAAATCCAAATCCAATTTCAGTGTATTCCCGTGTAATCAATCGATCAAATCAGCTCGAATTTGAGGATATTGTTGGTCGCTACCTTGATTCTCGTACGAACGGAGGAAATTGAGACTCGTACATTCAGACCAAGTTTTATTAATTATTATTATCAATCGTTTCGTTAATTATTTACCAATTTTCACAGATTTATATTTTTCATTTTATGTTTTGTTGTAATTTTCCGTTTGCTTACATAAAATTCAAAATGAATTTATCGACCAACAATACGCTCCAATTGGATATCGTTGGATCGATTGGATTTATTGGAATCCTTCGGTCAGTGAAATTCAATGTTGCATGGTACCTTCTATTATAGTCCCGGAATCATGTCGATTCAAATAGGTCTTGAATTATTAGCTATTAGAGCTATTATTACTCGCTACACTTTGTACTCTCAAATTACATCTAAAAATGTCTGCTTATTGTGGAAAGTGTAAGTTTTATATACTATATATTTGTAACATATTCAAATCATTGTAACATATTCACATCTTCTTCTTTACTTTGTAGTTGAAATGCAACGCGGCCCATTAACATCGATATGAGTTTAACGCATTTTTAAATTAAATTTGTTTAAATGATAGAGAATTTCTAGTGTATTATACTCAGAAACACTCCGAAGGGTCCTGCTTGACAGGCACTCAATAATTTAAATTAATTCTGATTTATATTATATACATATATAATATATATATATATATATATATATATATATATATATATATATATATATACATATATATATATATATAATATATTAACCTTTCATGGCCTAGTGAAATTTCGGTTGGTTAAAATTGTCCTCTGATTTTATAATTTTTATCTAAACTAGACGACCACTCCTATAGCTGTCAAAAGCAGGTACGCTCAATGAGTTGATATCGTTGACAGCGACGAGAGTATCGTAACGTATATCGCACAAATCACCGTTTCATTACCGTGAATGAGAAAGGTTTGTCATTTTTACACTAAGAACAGCATAACGGCAGTTACGCGTGCGGACGCAAAGCCGACGCAGTTAGTGGCCTAGAATTACCAATAGATACTATCTCTCGCTCTATCTTTCTTATCGAGTCATATCAAGACATATAAACGCTGTATATTAGCACCTACGCGTAATGTTCCTGAGTCGCATTTTTCGTTGCGCTCTAAAGAACTGATCAATTTGTTGGAAACGGAATTTTTCTATGCGTGCTTGTAGCGTTTATAGGATTTTCAAATTTAAACGTTTGTTCACCGAAGGCTCTTCCGTATTACTTTCGGCATACCCTACGTAGAGATAAATGCGTAATATTTATATGCGTGTCAACTGTCAACGATATTAATTATCCTACGCGGTGATGCTTTGCTGCTAGATTTTTCTAGAATTTATCTATGATTTAAACGGTCCAGTGCTAATAGTGTATCGCTCACTAAGTGAAAAAAAGAAGTGATGTTCCGATTTACCAAAGTCAAACAAGACGAGGGAGTCATAACGAATTGCACGACGCGGCTATACGAATATTTATACCGAGGACGGATCGCACGGCGATCGAGGCGAGTCGAGTCGATTCCAATTTTCGAATCCGGCGCGACACCGCTGACGCGAGCGTGGCCGGCTTGTCGCCCGCGCCGAAAGATACGCGGAAAATATACCGGTCTAACGATAAATAAGCAATTTTACGAAGGACTCGCGTAAATGGCGCGCCAGCGACGCCCCGGTACTTACGATAACGCGACTATTTATGCGCGAAGTTTGGAAATGTTCACTTTTGCGCCGCGGATATTCCCGTGGGATAAGCGACGTTTCGCGGCTTCCCCAACGCGATAGATTTATCATGCGCCGCGAGTATCGGTTAAAATTGGCCAGGACAAAGAGATTAAAGGGATTGCTACGTTAATAGCAGAGACTTTTGCGGAGCTCCGTGGCGGACACACGCGCATACATACACGCACATGCACCCCGATAGACACATAAATGATCCAATATCCGCTTTCTTCAATATCAATTCATTGTTATGTACAAACGATTGTAATGTTTTTAAGAGATGCGCACTATTCGGAACCCGATGTTCTGACCACATTTGCCCTATTGTGCATATATATATATATATATATATATATATATATATATATATATATGTATGTATGTATATATGTATAGCTCTAGGGAGCATACAGCGATTGTTGAATGCACTGATTGCATGGACACACGAGGCAGAGATTGAAATAACCGCGGGCGCGCGCGCGCGCGCGCACTGCGTCATAGGCGGTCAATCGGTACAATTTCCGGCGGTAACGCTACATGTACACGGACATGTACACGTATGACTCACGACTTTTGTTCGCCGGTCGCGCGCGCGCGTGTGCGGCGCTGATTCAAAAGATCCATAATCAGACGCAGACGCGCGTGCACACACACACACACACACACACAGACACACACAGAGACAGACAGACAGACAGACACACACAGGTGTAGACGCACAGGAAGCCGTAAAAGTTCCCCGATGCATCCGGGGACCGGCGGTCGATTTACCTCGCGCCGCTTGGTCGGCACGGCCCACCGTCAGTAGACGGTCCTGCAGCGATTGCCGACCTTGAGCATGTTGGGCGGGCAGCGGGTCGGCACGTTGATGATCGAGCCCTCCTTCACGCTGTCGCCGCCGGCCGCGTCGTCGCGGGCGAACGGCACGAAGCGGCGCCTGCTCTCCTTGCCGGTCTCGGCCTCGGCGGCCGCGCGCCGCGCCAGGCCCGTGGCCGTCGTCAGCAGCAGGACCAGCAGCAGCAGCAGCTGCAGCAGCAGCAGCAGCTCCGAGCGGCGGGGCCGCATCGTCGCGCCTCGCTTCTCGCTCCCCCCTCTGCCACCTCCTCGTCCTCCTCCTCCTCTTCTTCTTCCGTAGCTGTTCCCTCGACTCCGCGGCACTGCTGGGCTCCCCCGCCGAGCGAACGGGCCGGACTGGCGAGGCGCGGGCGCTCGCCTCGTCCCGCCGACGACGGCGAGGCGCGCGAGCTCTTGCGTCAGCGGGGGCCGCGATTACCGGCGATTGACGCGATCGTCGCTGCGGGACAATGCGCGGCAATGGAGCGTACGTGCGAGCGAGCGAGCGAGCGTCGCGATTGCGGACGCGGGGCGTGAGGCGGGGGGGCGGGCGGGGGGTGTAGGCGAGCGACGGTGCCTCAGTAGGGCGTCCTGCACTTGCCGCGGCGATCGAGCAGCTGGCCGCGCTTGCAGCCGCCGACGCGCTGCCTGCGCGGCGCCGTGATGATGCTGCTCTCGACGTGGAGCTCCTTGGAGGCGGGCTCGTCGCCGAGGGCGGTCGAGGCCCCAGAGGCCCGCGCCGCCGGGGCGTGCACGTGGAGCAGCGGGAGCAGCAGCAGCAGCAGCAGCAGCGCGAGAAGCGCGCGGCGGACGGCGAGGAGGTGGCGGCTGCCCGGCATGTCGCGCGTACGCGGAACGGACAGACTGTGGGACGCGGGCCTCCTCGGGCCGATCGCTCCGCGCGGTCCTATAAGCGCTGACGTTTTTCCGCCTGCCTCTCTCTCTCTCTCTCTCTCTCTCTCTCTCTCTCGCTCTCCCACTCTCTGCTTCGCTCTTTGTGCTTCCGTGCAGAGACGTCGCTCGTTCGCCGGGACTCGGTTATGCTCCGATCGAGTTTGGCGCGGTACTGACGCCGCTGCCATGGGTTTCTTGTGCAATTTTTTTCTCTAGGGAATCGATATTCCAAAATTCGCATATTTTTTTAAGAGCCTTTTGAATAAAAATTAAAGACGCCTTCTTTTTTATAATACATATATATATACGTTTCATTCAGAAATACCAGACTAAAAGTGTATTTTGTGTTGCTACATAACATAAAATTGAAGCAGTGGGTAGCGCATAACGCGAACATCCAGCAAATAATTTTAATATTATCGGAATTGACCATCGTGGATGTTTAATGGAGCAACTCGGTTAAATTGATGTATTAATTTTTCAAATTTGTACTTCCCACGTTCTGGTTGGAACCGTCGTTTTGGAGTTTCCGATAAAAGAAAACATTCGAAAATTTGTTTGATGAAACTTTCAGCAGGATCAATAGGTTAATGAAAGAGAAAATCGTATTTGAAAAAGATTTTAATAATTTTGATAATTATAACACATTGTCTTATTTGAAATTTTCTGATGATTCGTTGCTCTCTGTAATTAATAATACAATCAGATTATTTAAAAAAATTAGAGATTAAAAGTTGAACGGTTGTAGAATAAAATAAAACAGAAATATATTAATACACAGACTAGCTTGATAGAAAACTTCATCGATAGAAAGAGAAATGAGATATTTCTTTAATAAGTAGTAAAGTTCCGTCGGTGCAAGACCAAAATTCAAATTATTTTAATTTTCGTAAAAGAAATATGTAAATGATTTGAGTTTCCTCAGAATAGAAATTCATTAAATAAATCCAATAATTTTAACTCAGTTTCGTAGCATATTTACATAAAAATTGATAATGCAGCAAAATTTTTAATAAATGATCTCTTAATAAAATTGAATGTGCGCCCTTAAACTGTAGACGTCTTCTGGCTCTACAAGTAAATCTAAATAACTTCCATCTCGTCGAGTTTCTTTTTGATTATTCCGGTTTATTTTCTGGAAAGTAAGAAATATAAATTGCAAAAAGGAGCTATATACAATAGAATTCCTTTTTTAATTATGATACATTAGACATTAAAAAACCATGTAATTCCGACAGTGAATTTTTCGTTTATCTATTAATACTTTAATTATGTTAATATCGATTGTATAATATTCTTTGCATTTATTTGGAATTCCTAGATATTTTAATAGCAGGGATTTGTAAAAATTCTCTTTATACTTTGAGCGATCTGGCGGCGAATTTCGATTGTTCAAACATAAATGAAAACATCCAGTCGATTAGGAAAAACACAATTTGCCGTTCTATTGTTTACCCAAGGAAACCGCAACGAAATAGGAAGGCAAAAGGCCGGTTCTCCCGATCATGGTAATACAAGCTATGCATGTACGTATATATATATATATATATATATATATATATATATATATATATATATATAAACTGTCTCTAAACTCGCCGCATTATCCATATGGTAATCCCGAGCTCCGTGCGATACGTATGCTAAATTTCAAAAAAATTCCCATTTCCAGAAGGAATTCCGGGCCTGCGCGGAGAAACAGCGTCGCGGCTATCTTGCTCGCGCTCGCGCGCGTCTTTGATCGTTATCGAGGCGCTCGCAATAAAACGAAATTTCGAAAGGGCGCTCTTGCCGACGCCCCGATCGGAGTCCCGAGGGCGTGCGAAGAACCGAAGCGCAAATATCGCTTGTCGACGTGTCGCAAGTAATTGCGAAAGGTATATGGGATTTTGAACGATTCAGATTTGGGGAGGGACGAGTTTCGTAATATCGGGCAGCTCGTCTCAATTGGCTTAATCAGACAGACGTTTTTACTTGCGACGTTACGCTCGATTTCTTAAAACGGGCATTTTTATCGGAAACCAAAAGTAAATTAGAAATCGCTATTTCACCGCGTCGGGACGCGAGCCCCCGATAAAGAGGAGCGTCACGTTCGGGGGACGGAAAAAATGACTTATTATTTCGGGCACGTCCCATATTTTAATTCGACTATACGCGTAACATTAGGACGAATAGCGAGGGGCACCTCGGCCGTATCCAGCGAACTAGGGGCGATCAAATTTTACGAGCCGCGAGCGCACCGAGCGATTGATACTCCTCGCGCGCCTCGAAAGTTCGATCGAGAGCGGAGCCCCAGCAGCCGGGGCGCACTGTGAAAAATGCAGAGTACCGGAATGAGCGTTAAGTGGGGCCAGAGGGGTGGAATACAATCTGGGAAACGAGATTATGGGGGGAGGGGGGGGGGAGGGATAGCGAGCGATCTGAAAAGCGGTGACAATGTGTGTATAAATATGTTTGTTCGTTTACGGGATGTAGGAAAATCGATGAAGAACAGCGTTAGGTACGGTTTTGAAGCAACGCGACACTTGTAAGCTACTTATATCTAAGAAGCGTGCAAAGATGCGTATGCAAATTTTCAAAATAATGTTAAGTAATGATGAAAAGAAAATTGTTGTTTTTTTTTTTTTAATTCTTGCTAGGTGTATGTACTGAAAAGGAATTGTTTAACAGTCATTTTAAATAAATACACATATGCATGGATCGTGTGTGAAGTAAATTTTTTCTCAATTGTATCGGATGTTAAGGCCATTATCAAGAATAATACGAAATTATGCAGAATTTTCGGTATTTAATGACCATTCAATGGGTATCGATGGGATGGAATTAGCATGAGCACCGACTGAAAATTTACGCCTAAACTTTCCGAAGAGGGAAGAACTGAATTTCGTCATGTCATATGCCACATTTTTCTATTTGAGAATTGTGGTGTTTCGTCAATATCGTACTTTAATCAATCGTTTATTTTCGTTTAAATTGCGTTTTAGCTCAAGATTTTGGATTTTGACAATGGATGTTAATACAAATGGCAACGAGTGTTAATTAATTGCAGATCAGAAGTTTGATGAAGTTTGACAAAATCTATAAATGACATTACAATCCGAACGAGTACATTCTGAACGAGTTGGACAAAATTTCTGTTTTTTTTTTGTCTTAAATATTTTTCCAGGCAGGAATTTTAGAAATTCCAAAACATTTTTAACTAAGCACAAACTTCATCGCTAAATATTTATATACAATTGATTTCTTCGTATCTGTTTCATATTTCTAATGTGATACTTGTAAACGACTGCATAAATTATGATTATTATTATTCGTTCTTCTAACACTTTTTTTCATCTCAATATGATTAGATTATTTATCGTCCAAGCGATCATAGATTGACGAATATTTGTCTTGGAGCGAGAACCCTGCATATTTTTACTTGCAGTCATCAAACAGAACATTAGTATATATAGTGTATATATATATATATATATATATATATATATATATATATATATATAGCGCAGAATAACGAGTCACGGTACATCGTAGCGGAAATTCGTGAATCGAGCCAGAATTTCTTCGTAATTTTGCCTCTTGCGTATAGTCGAGCTCGCGCTTGCACCCGGTATGCATATATATATATATATATATATATATATATATATATATATATATATATATATATACATAGGGCAGAAAAGACCGATCGAAGGGCAGAGAGCACCTATACCGTACAAATCGATCGCTACCGCGATGGCGCTGCGGCGCCCGAGGTATCTACGAGGAAGGTGGCGCCCTCGGTGCTGATTTTAGAAATACACCCGTATCGCCTGTTGGTATGCTGACAGGGTAAGCAGCCTCCCTGCTTTAGCGCGCGTGGTTAAAACGGCTAAAGCAAGCTGCTGTTGGTTAAATATACGTTTCTCCGTTATTCGCAAGAGAGAGAGAGAGAGAGAGGAGAGAGAGAGAGAGAGAGAGAGACGGTGGAGGCGTCGTAAAATACATCCGTAAAACGTATACATGAAGAGAAACCACACCTGCATCGCGTAAGCGCGCTCACAAAGGCGCACCTTTAAGGAAGCTCACCCGCATTATTCATATGTACTAAGCGAAACCTTTGACTTCTCTCACACACACACACACACACACATATATATATATGAATGTATGTAGCGTGCAAGATATCATTTTTGCCAGATGCGTGCGAGTTCATGTATATACATAAACGAAACAATTGAAAAGTTTTATCGGAGTCTCGTTGAAAGAGCAGAGCGAGGCGGAAGTTCTTTCTTCATATATATATATATATATATATATATATATATATATATATATATATATATATGTAGTTCGTAACGCGTGCGCGTAAATGCCCGTGAAATTGCCACAAAATTTCGCGGCCGAGCGCCTCGCGAAATTGCCGCGAGCGCGCGTAAATGTATCATGTAATATAAAGCGCGAGTGCGAGGTCGCGGTGCCGCCGTCGGTTCCAGTAGCGCAATGCGAGCGAAAAAGGAGAGAGACAAAGAGAGAGTGAGCGAAAGAGCGGGTTACTGAGAGAACGAAAAGCGACGCGCAATTGCGTGCAAGAAATTGCGGCGGCACGGACGCTGCTCCCGCAGCACGCAAGCTTATACATACATACATATATACATATATACATATATATATATATATATTTACTGTGTGTGGTACACAGTCGGAGGGAAGATCGCTCCGCATCCCGTTTTCTCCTTCGTCATGATGATGATGATGATGATCATCATCATCATCGGGAGCGGCGAGAGCGTCGTCGTTATTATCGTCATCATCTTCGTCCTTCGTCCTTGCTCCGCGCGACCGTTTGCCTCTCTCTCTCTCTCTCTCTCTCTCTCTCTTCTCTCTGTCTCTTCCTTCTCTTTCTCAACCGCCCCCTCCGTCGCGAGATCCTTTAATCGACGCGAAAAATGCGCAGAAGCGCGCGCGCGCGTGCATCGCGTGTAACGCGGGGCGCCCCTCCCCCCGCGCCGACCCTGCCGCCCCCGTTTTACCCCAAGACTCGTATTTAGATAGATATTTCTATAGACACGGCTACGGTTTTCCAAATGGCCATCCTAATTCGAGACGCGGGCCCTTTGTTTCAGGAGCGCGTGGCGGCGCTCCAGTTTCGCAAAAACCTATATATATATATGTGTGTTGTGTGTGTGTGTGTGTGTGTGTGTGTATTATAGCTGCGCTGTTATTAGCGCCGGCCCTTTGGACATAGGCACGGACAGACATATATCCGGCAGTCCGGCGCACGATTTTTAAACGATCCTTCCCGGAATTTTTGTGCGGATAATTTTCCGTAAATGTATTCCCCCGCTCGGCTCGCCTCCGTATAACGATTAATTACGCCCGGATTATTCGTCCGAGTGTTTTTTTTTTTTTTTTTTTTTTTAATAAATAGGGCGCCCGCTTTGGAGGAGGTGTAATTGCGATCGGCGCCACCACGTATCAATGTTTTCGTGCCCGCGCCTCATTTATCCGAACGCGAGGGACGAGAAATAATTTTCGAGAACAGCCAAACGAATAAAAATAAAGCGGTCGAAACAAAAGGGGGGGGAGGGCGGGGTATATATCGATTTCAGATATAAGCGCGATATACCTCGCAAAAACATTTTACAATTAAGATTCGCGAGTTTCGGTCGCTATATGTATAATCTTTTCCATCTACATCGGCGGTGGGGGACGCGCCGAATGGGCCGCGGCTTATATATGTATATATATATATATATATATATATATATATATATATATATATATATATACGTATAAAGGGCCTTCGTAATGAAATGCAATTAACTGAAAAAATGTTAAATATACTCGAGCAATTATCTTAATCCGTATCAACTGACTCAGCTGTCTTGTGTACACAACGATCCGAGAAGACGCAAGGCTCGCCTTCCACAGTAATAATAACAATAACAAGAACAACAACAACAACAACAACAATAATTATAATAATAATAATAATATTAATAATAATAATAATAATAATCATCATCATCATCATCCCGAAAAAGGGCGACAATAAGGTATAAAACTGTATTAATACACGTTTGTATATATATAGATATATACATATATACATATATATACATATATATATATACACGTATACATACATACGAAGATCTGCCGTAAAGCGAATGAAATTGCAATTACTGAGGGCATATGAAAATTAGGACTGGAATTTTTATTAGAACTTTGAGGGGTTCGAACACGTTCGGAGTGCTCAAACCGTTTGATGCGCGTAAAGCAATTTCCAACGAATAATGCAGGCATTCCGGAGCGTCGAACAGTTACGACCGTTCGAACGATTCCGTGTCTTGATAGTTTAGGTCGCCATTGGGCCGTACATAGCTGTACGAATAACCTGCGGGCATCCCTTCGAATGACTGGAAAAGCTTAATTATCGCTCCGTACGATCTTGGATGAAGATCGAAGAGCCGGGACGGTTTAAACGGCAATTCGGACAGATCGAGCGGTCGAAACGTCTCGGATCGTCTCGAATCTCGG
Organism: Sycobia sp. Sy_11; assembly: GCA_018907035.1. Classification (NCBI taxonomy): domain Eukaryota; kingdom Metazoa; phylum Arthropoda; class Insecta; order Hymenoptera; family Epichrysomallidae; genus Sycobia; species Sycobia sp. Sy_11. The sequence continues at coordinate 1,209,699 of JACCIC010000018.1, read as the reverse complement.
AAGGACCGAGGCTGCTGACATGTTCGAACGAGTCGAGCGATTCGCGTGGCTCGGAGGTCTCGAACTATTCCTAACTTATTAGCCGCGTCTATCGGAGTAAATTTCGGAGCGGCTCAAGCAGTCCCCAGGCGGCTCCGACGGCCGAGACGCTTCGACGCCCCAGCGGGCCGAAGTGTTCAATCGGCGCGGACGTTCCTGAAAAGGGCGCAATGTTCCGTCGTTGCGAACCGTCTGAAAACTCGAACGATCGCGAAGTTCTTGAAATACTTCGAGGCTCGCCGTTCGAAGGAATCGGCAGCGTGGTTCGTACGACGACCGATCGGCTCGAGCGACCGTGACGCGCGCGGCGCTCGATAACAGCCGAGGCGATCGAGGAGTCGCCCGAAAAGCCTCGAACGGATCGAAACGCCTCGATCGCCCCCCCCCCCCGAAAAGTCGCTCGAAACGTCAAGAACTCGGCCGAACGCGCACGGACGGGACGAGAGGGGAAAAAAACCAGCGAAAAAAAACGGGGGAAGAAAAGAAACGAAAAAAAGAAAGGCGAAAGAGGGGGAGGAGAGACGGCTCGGCCCCGTCGCGGTAGCCGGAATCTCGCCGGCGGCCGCGCTCGCCCGTCAACTCGAGCAAAAGGGCTTCCATGCGTGCAGGAGACTCCTCGGTCGCGGGCGGCGCGCGACGGCGAGATCGGCCCGACCGCCGTTACTCTCGCCGGTGCCGGGGTGCGCGCCGCCGCGCCACGCGGGCGAGTGTCGGATCGACGCACGGGCGGCAGCCGAACGAGGAGGGGGTGGCGGAGGGGGAGGAGGAGGGGGACAGGGGTACGGGGCGGCGCGACGCGTCGGGCGCGCGAGTATAATGTAAATCCGCTGGAGCGTGCGCGGGCGCGCGAGAGAAAAGCCCGGTAGGCGAGCGGTCGCGGCGCTTTTGACGCGATCGCGAGCGAGCGAGCGAGCGAGCGAGCAAGGGTGGGGGGAGGGGGGAGGGGGGGGAGCGAGAGAGAACCACAGCCGTGGAGAGGAGCGAAACTCGATGAGAGGCGGGAGCGACGGCGGCGGCGGCGGCGGCGGCTCGGTCGTCGACTCCTCGGAAATCCGAGCCCCCGCGTCCCTACGATTCTATTCGAATATTAGATTTCCGAGCCGCGGGCAGCGGCGTCGCCGGTGACGCGGCAGCTGTCGCGCGCTCACGTGCGCGCTCTCGCACGCGTGGGCGTCGCCTCTTCAACGAATATACCAATATATATTTATACATATTGCAAGAGTGTGTATGTATCTATATATATATATATATGTATATTTAGCCGGAGCGTATTCGCGAAATTTTCAGCCCGTCGGTGGTATGGGGCCGCAAGAGATGCGGAGCTCGAGATAAGGTGGTGGGTTCCGTGGCAGGAGGGGAGGGGGGAGGATTCTCGCTCTTTTTCAGAAACAACGTCTTTAAGGAACGAGTCGCCGGTGTCTCCCGCCTCACCGTTCGACCCATCTCGCTCGGTTTATATAGTCGAGCAGCTTTCTCCCTCTACCCCCCCCCCATCCTCGCTCTTGCTCGCTCCGTCTTAATCTCGTTGGACTTTAGCTACATATAGGTATATACACGCTCGGGATGATCGCGCTGTCGGGCGAAAAATTACGGCTGGCTCGGGCGGACGCCGACAATGCGCGGCGTTCGTGCATGCGTGCGTGCGTGCGTGCGCGCGCGCGCGCAGCCTCTTTTGCTTGTAGGCATACGCGCACAGACACATACGCACGCACGCACGCACGCACGCACGCAAACGGAGACACGACGTAGCCGGGAAGGCGATGATGTAACCCTCGGGAATCGTGACGGTCGGTGATTTTCTCGCCAATCGCTATTCGATTTCTTGCCCGCAGTCTCAATTTTTCGAGAATCAGGACAGTTGCCTGGGCCGAGGAGGAGGGGTGGAGGGTTGGGGTGGGGTTAGGTAAAAATACGGGGATCGACGCTTTTGAGCATCGACCCTGCCGTGCGGTGGCCGTTTCAGAGTAAGAACCGTTGGATTTCGTTGTAGAAGCGGATGTTAAAACGTTTTAATTGAATTCCTCGAATCCGACCGGCCGGGCTGGTTCGGCTAGTAGTAGTAGCCTAATCGATCGGGCGCGCGACGAGATAATGATGAAATAAATCGGACGATCAGTCGGTAGAATCGTTCAGGTAATTAAAGAAATTTTTTTGAGTAACAGCGATACTTTTACATTAAAATAAAGAGGCCTAGGCTCTAAATTCAAGTCTATGATTCGAGCTTCAAAAACTTGCCCCTAGTTTTTGTTTGCAAAATAAACTAACCCTTTATTCCTCAGTTTTTTTTTCTTTCTTATAGTAAGGGAAGCTCGTATAATAGAGGAAAAAAATTGTCGAACACAGCGTAAATTCCATTCGTAAGGAAACAGTCGTAAATGAAATCAAAATCATAAATCAAAAGCTCATAACTCATAATTGTAAGGAAAAGCTCACATACACGCATCACATATATGTTCAATGATATTGGTACATCCAACATTGTAAATGTCTTGTACTTCTCATAAATTAATTCTACTCTTTACTTCGAAATTGCGCACTTTCTTAATTGCAGCATGAAATGGAAAATATAATATACAACAATAGAATAGTATGGATACAAGAGAATTATATAATTCAATCGTCAATTGAAAAAAAATAGTAAATTATATATTTTACATTATTAAAATTGAAACAATTTTTCTGTAACCGAGACAATAACAGCTTATTTTAACAAATTATCTACCGAGATAATTAGAAGATGTGTATAATTCTTTTAGTATTAAAAAAAAAAAAAAAAATGTTCCATCTGCCTTCGTGCACAAACATCATCGGACTGACATTTCTTAATACGAATAAACTTTTTCTACGATAACCTTAATGACTGAATAAAAATATATCACATTAGTGCTTACTTTCCAGTACGCGGGGCATTTGTGATTTAAATTAAAATTATTCAACTTTATTCGCTTGCACTGACATTCAATGCCATTACGACTTTCACGAGCATCTATAACGTCGACGGCGATTAATCATACCGGCCATTCAAATTTCTATTGTTCGAAACTTCAGTTATGCATCGGGCATTTTCATTATATCCGCGATCTCAGATGTAATTTTCCGGAGATAAGCGACTCGATCAGTAGCTCTGTATAAAGCTATTTCGTAATTTATATATGTGACAAACAAATTCTGTCTCACAAAATCGGCGCTTGAAAGCCGAACAAACGTTAATTTACAAAATCACAATTTATAAATCAGTAAGCTGTAATTTATTCTGTTAATTCTGAACATCCAATAAAAGATTAAAACAAAACTGAAACATCAAAGATACATAATCATTAATTATACGTTTCCAAATCCAGAGTCAAAATAAAGGACGAAGAAGAACAAGAAGCTTTTGAATTCGATGCCCAAAAAAAAAATCTATCTCCGCGCGTAAAAGAAAGAACATCTAACGTCACCTTAATAAACTCACAGGATTTGGATTTTGAGCGCAGTGAGAGAGAATGTATATACGTGTATATATATGTATCTAAACCAAAGAGCTCCGACGGAAGAAAAAGTGAAGGAACGAAATAAAGAGTAGACGTCCGAGGCGATGGGGGGATGAGGGAATGGACAGGACAAAAGCCGTATATGTATGGGAGGGGTGGATCCCCTCCCTCCCCGTCCCCATCGCCCGCCCCGAAACCCTTTCTCCAACCTTTCAATTTCCAAGTAAAAATGACGAATGCGCGTGCACAAACACGGCTAATACCCAAACGAGCCGGAGATGAGTTGTTGATCCCCTAATTGATTGGCGTTATGAAAGGGGGAGCGGGGTGATGAGGCCGTGGCGCGGGGAAGGGTGGGAATGAGGGAGTGTAGAGAACAGGAGAGCGCGAGATTCCCGGCATTATAATTCGGAGCCGGCGCGGAGAGTCGGCCCCCGCGGAGAAAGAATGAGATAGAGAGAGAGAGAGAGAGAGAGAGAGAGAGAGAGAGAGAGAGATTCAAAATCAGTAGCCGATTCGGAGGCGCTCTGGAATGCAGAGCCTGAAGAAGGTCGTGAGTAGGGCAGCGGGGAGAGATGGAGCGGAGAATGAGATGGAAGTAATAGTAGTAGTAGTAGTAGTAGTAGTAGTAGTTGTAGTAGTAGTAGTACGCTCGCGTGCGCCGTCCCTGTCGCTACAAATTAGAGCGAAAATCACGAAGGTGGATCGCGAGTCCGCGCGGCAAAATAACTGCCTCGGCGGGGGGGCCCACCTTCGCCGCCGCCGCCGCCGCCGCCGAGGCGAACACAATACACGCGCGAACGCGCGAGGGGATTCAGGGGCGTGGGGGAGGTGGAGTAGAGGTTTGAGAAGGAAGAGAGAGAGAAAGAGAGAGAGAGAGAGAGAGAGAGAGGAGAGCGAGGTGGTCGGTAGATGAGAGGGTGGCCAAACTGCCCTCTTCCGCATCCTTTATCGTCTACCCCTCTCCCCATCTTGCTCTCACACTCCCTCCTGCCCCTCCTTCTCTAATGCGTGTAAATTTGCACTCTTCGCGCGTATATATATATATATATATATATATATATATATATATATATATATAAAAGCACATATGCGCCGCGCGGCCATTCTCATTTTCTTCGCGCTCGATCGCCTCGTCCCCCACCCTTTCTCTCGCCGCTCTGCCCTGCCCGCGCGGTCGCGCACGTACGCGCGCCGATGTGTATCGTTCGTGAATTAGCATCGGGGGGCTCGCGGAACGAGGCGGTCCGGGGCGGGGCGGGGCGGGGAGGGAGCAGGGAAGATGAGAGAACGGCCGAGCGCGGGGCCCGCTGGGCCGCAAAAGCCACCCCCGCTGGGATCCTAATAAAGCGCCATGCCGCTCGGGTAATGGGGCCCCCGTGACTCCACAACTCTTTCTCCCTCCCTCTTTCTCAGTCTCGGTCTCTCTCTCCCCCCATTGCGCGGTAGCCTCGGTCGCGGCTCCGATCGCGCGAGGGGGGCCGCAGGATGATGCAAAAGGGGGACCACCTGCCAAGCGCCAAGTAGCCTATTTGCGCAGGCCTCGCGCGCAATTATTATACGCGGACGCGAGCTCTCTCTCTCTCTCCCTCTCATTCCCTCGTTTTACGTATACGTACGCGTATACGCGCACAACTGGCCTCTCACGGCCGGGCTGCGCGTTGCATATACCTGCGGTAGCGGTCGGAGGTGGAGAGTCGCTCGCGCAACCGGGGGCCGAGTCACGCCATCGCCCCGCGAACGGAGCGCGCGTGCGCGCAGCCCCTCTCGGACTCGCGCGCTCTTTCAGACGTCGTCCCGGGGCTTTGATGGGAAGATGAGGGATAATTGGAAATCGGAATTCGCGCCGCGTATCCCCGTCTCTTTCTCACTCGCTCGCTCTCTCTCTCTCTCTCTCTCTCTCTCTCTCTCTCTCTCTTCCCCTCCCCCTCGCGCGGTGCACGCTTGCAGCTCAAAAATCGATCTCTCGCGCGGGGACGGAGCGGGGGAGGAGGGAAACGAGTTTACGCGCGGCGCGGCTGTCGATCCGTGGCGGGCCTTGCGTCTGTGTACGGTGCACGGCCGTGCCCGCGTCCCCCGGCGAGCATTCCCGGCACGAAGGCCGTTCGCCGAGCGACGGCGATCACTCATCGGGGGCCGCGCGCCCGACGAGTGCACGGCGGCTTTCGATACACGTACGCGCGGTACATTATTGCCGCCCGTAATCGCTCGGCCCTCTCGCGCTACCGTTCCTCCACATACGCGCGCGCATCGCGATCCCGTGGCGCGAGCACGTCCCCGACCGCCACGACAGTTCTGTGACTGATCGAGGATATTTTTATGCCGCGTGCCGAGCATCAATCTATGCGCTGGTTTGCCGAGGGGCTCGGGAGGGGGGGGGATATAAGCGCCACCGCTCGCTTATCACCGCCGAAATCTCTTCTCGCGCACGCCCGGAATTACTTTTTCATATATGCGCTATCCCCCTCGGCGCTAGCGCCCCGGTGGGATTGACGGTCTTATATATATATCGACGATCTTATATATATATATATATATCTACGCGTACGCGAGCTTTTGCGTATCGGAGCGTCCTTGAGCTTCGAGGCTACGAGGGTGTCTTATGCAGGGAGCTTTTCTTTGGAAGATTCGGTGTTTTATTGTTACTTACAGAGGGCTAATGTAAATATCTGAGGATAATTAGATATTGTTAGTCGTCGGATACAACAATATATGTAGTTTAATGATTAGATCGACAAGGATAAGAGCTAATAGTTTACCAACGGACGTGAGAAGATTAATTGACTCGTTCGACAAATTTTTTTGTCCTCATACCGATTGTACGTTTATAGATCCAATTTAACGTCGGATAAAGAGGCTTGTAACGGAGCGCTCGATCGCCAAAGTGAAAACTAGCCCAATTCGAGTTCGTATACCGCGAACTCGAACGATTCGCACAAGCACTGCTGTAAAAGAAAACTCCATCACTGATTGGCACCCTTATTTGAGTGCGACCATAATTAAAGCGACGTTCAAGAACATAAAAGAAGGTATGATAAAGATATATATATATATATATATATATATATATATATATATATGCATCAGATAAGAAATTAAATTTCAGTAATACGATCTTATCAGCTCATTCATATGTCTCTAAAATACGTCCCTTTAGTGAGGTTTTATATATAATGCTATTCGACTGAAGATTGTGGAAATGAAATAATTATATCCAAATCAGAGTCCTCGTAATTTTCGTTCGTAATAAATAAATTAAATCATGAGGTTGAAGCTTATTCAAGTACATCCTGACGATACATTGATCTTGCTTCTTAGCTTGCTCGCTATTATTATTCCCTTGGAGATAGACGGAAAAAGTCAGAGAAAATCAGCTTTCTTTGTTTTGCCTTTGTTGTTTTTTCGTCAAACTGAAAATTTTAATCTTTTTCCATTTTGGTAACATGAACTTGGGCAGGGGGAGGCCGGGGATCGATCTTTTTCGAAAATTGAGTATTCCGGAAGATTAATAAAAAATCAACTATCAACAGATTATATTCTGCAGCCTGTCGATAATGTCGATTACTACCCTGTTTAGGCACGAATAAAAATTTCAGCGATAACGCTCCAGCAAACCTTGCCGCTTAGTAAAAATTGTAAATTCAGTTTCTCTTTACATTCTTTATACTTTTTTTACACGCCTTTCCATACCCTGTTCTTTTGTCTTTAAAATATCTGTTTGCAGATATTCGAATATTCATTTTTTTAAACTGTAAAAAAATTATTCTATTTAAATAATCGTTGTTTTTGTTTACGTATCTCCGATACTATTGGAGTTCAGAATATTTATATCTATGACCCGTATGAATAGGTTTCTAACAGTACCCATAACTTAATATTACTCATCTCATTTGTCAGAATTATTCTTAACACACTTTAAAACATTATTATTTATAGCAATATAGTAATAAGAAAATTTAACGAAAATAAACTGAACCCAGCTTTAGTAATAAATAATATTTCGAGCAAACATTGCGTATCTTCGATCGTTAAGTATTTTTTTGCAACAGTATTATTTGCATTCTGCTCTTTCCAGATATTATCTTTACGTTTGAAACCAGATTTTCAATATTAGAAGTATCCGATGTATTAATTTTGAAATCGATTCGATGCTTTCGGTGCGAAATTGACTGGAATCAAAGTGAAATTGAATTACTTTTGAAAAAAAAAATAAAATAAAATAATCGAAATTTGCGCCGAACTACTAAAGTTTATCAGTTACTCGGTTGCATTCCAATCTTAGCTTCCTAACTTGATTGCTAAAGCAAGCACTAAAACTCGATGCCGGGCATAAAACGTGAATTACTATATAAGATCGTCCATACGATTGAGCCGCAATTTCCATTTTTCAAAGTTATTTTTGCCATTGGAATCGGCAGTTAAAATAATTCAGTTATTCAGACGAAGCTCTCGAGCAATAACTTTAAATAATTTATCTAATTGTAGTAAATTATTATCCGATATTTTAGATATATAGTTCCATACGTTTAATTAAAAAATTTATAACTTCCTTTTTTCGAAATCGGCATTAGCAGTTTATTAGTATCGCTGTTAAAGAAATTTTATTTAAGGCTACATTAAAGGCAGTTGATAATGAACTGAATTGATGGATGATAATTTATGACGATTCGACGTTTTGACCACTTTGCCTGACTGCTATCCTTATTCAGCACTCACATTATCATCATATTATCATATTATTAATTTTTTTCGACAATGTCCAAATAGCTTTTATCATTTTAGCTCACTTAATTATTTTGCCGGGAATATAATATCGCCGTCCGTTTAATTGTCATAAATTTCTTTTTAAACGCTGAGGATGGAACTTATTTATATTATCCTTACATGATAAAACTAGGTGAACTGAAATAAGCATATCTATTTCGTTGGAAAATCGATGTGTTGCGTTAAAGCGTACGCATCGGACTGTGTAGCAACTATGTATAGTTTGACTATCATGGAGCTGATGTTTTGAATAAAGCAAAATAAACCTCAAAGGCTCGATCCATCCAATCCTGCACATTTCTATGAACTCTGGAAAGAATAAAATATGATTGTTTTGAGCGTATCATGCTATATGAAATTTCTGATACTTAAAATTGAGCTAAAAGCTCGTGCGCACACATTATTAATAAATGCATATTTTAAACATCATGCTATAATAATAATGTTCCATTAAAATTCCTACAATTTGCAAATTTTACTTGTCCTATATTATAAACATTGTGGTAAACTCAGTAGATCGATTACTCAATCGCTAAATCTTTTTGAGTCGTTAAATAGCAAATAAATAATTACAGGATTTAATTGTAATTAACTCTATTTTCTGAGTTGAGTGCTTAATTACGTTGATCCTCAATAAATATCCATGTTTCAAATAACATTTAAAATAATTTAACCGTAAAATGTTATTCGTATATTATTGTCTCTATCGAATAAAATAGAAATTTCCAAAATGTAGGAAATACAGGAAGTTTAGAACGATCTTTTTATCAACTAATTTTTCTAAATAGTTCTTGGAGTAAGATATCATTTTTTTCTCTAACAATCCTTTAGAAAAATCCACTATTAACAGAAATTTCACAGTTATCGTATTCTCACTGAACTGAATCTCAATTACTTTGATAGCATCATAAAGATGGAAATTCAACCACATACTGTTCGGATATACGTATTTAAAGTCATGTCTTAATCAAATTTCGTCTATTCTATCGAATTAGTTATCCAACCGATAGAAGTAAACATGTATCAAATGAAAATAGGAAAGATACCATGAATTTATTAAAAATAATTCATCCCGTTAAACATATTTATCTATTTAATTATTATTTTAAATAGTCTTACGATTCATGTTGTAAGAGATATCATACCGAAAAATTCGGCTCATATTCGTCCTCCATCCTGAACTATATATATATATATATATATATATATATATATATATATATATATATATATATATGTATGTATATATGTATATATAGACCAATTATCTCTTATATGAATTACGCCATGTATTGAAAGTGTCGAAAGGGATTAAATACTTGATAACGATATAAATAGCGAAGAGCGTGAATAATATTATTTTATACAGTATTTAATTAAAGATAAGGTGGCTCGAAGACCATTTGAACGGACGAAGATAAGGCGTGTAATTTTCTGCTTAAATTTTATGTACAGACTGCTGGTGGCTGTGATTAGTTAACCCTGATAATTATCTTCCAAAGTACCGTCAGCATTGATACCGATGACTCATTAAAAATCGATTCATCAAAATCTGTAATCTCAAACGCCATTACAATCTGAAATTGCAATTATTCATGAAGTCACCTACCATTATTCGTTGAGCATTTATAAATTGTAGTTATAGCTTACGTGTAGCGGAAGACATTATTATTTACATCCGCTCAAAATTAATATACTATACGCCTGATTGCGTATTATTAGAAATTCCAAGAACACATTTCTACAATAATTCATCTTTACACGAGCCAAATCTTCGAATTACATCTGAAGTGTAATTTTATTGCGCATAACTGCTACATTTTATGTCTGAAAAATCAATCTCAAACAGCGCAAACGATCAAACGAAATTGTCCGTGTAATTTGCGTACGGGTGGTTAAGGTAATCCTCTATACAAGTGTTACAGTTAGTCGATCGACTAACAATGACACTTGTTAGTCAAGGAAATAAAATTTTTATCATCTCGGATATCATCTCTCGCGATAAATCGACTAAATTTACGCCCGAGGCAAGAGCGCAAATAATAAAAATGGAGATGCAAGTGAAGTTGCTTTATCGTCGACTGCCCGCCAAGTTATACAGGGCGTAGCCGCTCCAATCCACATTCCGTATGCGAAAAAAATACCATAATTTTTGATTTAGTACGTGGGCGCGGTCGGATTAATCGGCGAATCACGAATCGGCCCTCGGTCCGCGAGGGGATACGTTTTCGAAAATCGAATTATAAGCCCTGGCCCGTAATGGGGAAATTAAGCGAGAGCTGCAGAGCGTTCGGAACAGTCGAACAATAAGCGGCTGTAAAATGTAGGGTAATGAATTTTGTTGAACTCATTAAAGCGAGTTTCGGCCAAGTCGTTTGCAATCTGCCCTTTACCGGCGTTACGGTGATGATGATATTTGCATCATTGAAATTTGACATTTTTTCTTTCCGTCAATCCATCCTCTTAAATGTATCGTGTTGTCAATTTATGTCTAGATCAAAAGATGTCTAGATCAAAAAATAGCTAGAAGTTACCGATAATTTAGTTTATACTGGATTTTCTCGCTCGTTTTGTTGAAAGACTGCTCTTTTTTCGAGTCATTTTCTTGCAATGTTAGAATTAAGTATGTACAAAAAAAAATAGTAGATTCTTCAAACATATTTGGTTGACTAATTTATTTAGAAATCGATAGATAACACTTGAACGTTTTATAATTTTACTATGCGTGGCCTATCTATATTTAATTTCACGCCATATCCATATTTAATCGCATTTAAAAATCTCCTAAATCATATACAATTTCAAATTCAAACTTTTATTTTCTCGTAATTACAACGCTTTTATTGCATCGATTCTATTGAACATCGGCTCGCCGATCAAGCGTGCAAGCGCAATTAATAAGACGAAATTCGAATTTAATTCGCATTCACATTACGCATCAGGGGCGGGCTTAATTGCGTTTATAGGGCGTATAATAGCCCGGTCTAATGAAATAAATAAGCCGGCATCGACGCCGGAATTGATTGGTTTATTAAGCGAGTTTTTGCCGCGCAAACCGAGCGCATATATTATATACGTATAACGCGAGATAAGGCTAATTAGTCGAGGATGGAATAATTTGAAATTAAATTGGGACAAGTTGTATAAAAGTAAACACGTCAAAAATAAAGAAGAAAGAGAAAAGGGAAGAGGCACCACGAAAGCTCATTTCTAAATTACCTAATTCAAATATCCTATAAATCACGGTCCTTACAAGCACCAAATTGGACAGAAATATATATCACTGAACTTGACGAACATTTGAAAATAAAATAAAATAAAATAATGCCCGGGTTTCCGAATTGCGTGCACACGTTGTTTCTGCCTGTGCGTGTAAATATATATATATATATATATATATATATATATATATATATACATATGCGTCTGCGTGTGCGTCTGCGTGTGTGTGAACTAAAAAGACGCGCATTCGAAAAGAAGAGTGAAAGAGAAAAAAAAGGAGCAAAACCTACTCGTTCGAGAAGGAACGAGGTGGATATATACAAAAAAGGCTAACAGGGAAAGGAAGAGAGAGAGAGAGAGAGAAAGAGACAGATGAGCAGTGGAAATTTATGGCTTTCTCGCGACTCTCCTCGAAAGTAATAGTGTGCCCGGGGTAATCGATAAGTCTCTCTCCTCTCTTTCTCTCTCTCTCTCTCTCTCTCTCATTCTCCTGGGTATATATGTGAATATGTATATATATATATATATATATATATATATATATATATATATATATATATGCCTACGCATATGTACCTGAATGCATGGAGTAGAATCGTTATATATATATATATATATATATATATATATATATATATATATATATATATGCGTACATAAGCGACCAGTAACGTGAGTCGACTACCGCGCTGCATGAGTATTACAATGATCGATAGAATTGCCGCGGGTGGAGAGAGAGAGAGAGAGAGAGAGAGAGAGAGCGAGTTTCGCGCGCCTAATTATGAATCCTCGATGGCATACAATTAGTATTCTTTCCTGATAGCCGGCGCGTTAACACCCCCCTCCTCCCGCTCCAACCCTAGCCGAGCCCGTCTCTTGTGTGTATCTTGGCTCGTTGAAAAGCCGCGAATTAATTTTACGAATGCGCTTCCGCGCATAAACTGTTACGTACTTATCACGCCAGCAACGTGATCGGGGATTGAAATTGATCGACGTTATGCGGGAATTTATCTCGAAGATTATCTCGAAGGATCTAATGAGTTGTTTTCTTGTCATTCCTTTGATTTGCATCGATAATTGAATTGGTAAATAAAGAATCATAAAATAACGAATAGATACTCGCGCCGTTTATTTGCATTTCTGTAATTTGATATAAACGTTCTTTCTGGATTTGAAGAAAATTAAATAATTAACCTGTGAATCTCAAATATCCCAAGAAAATTACAGGAACGAAATTTATTGCAAATTAAAAAAAACTACAAAAAAATTAGCTCAAATCAAACCGACAGCTATGCGCTCTGGGAAATTGAACAACAATTGAATTCTCATTGACGAATGATTTTCAAGGCCTTAAAATATTCACGAAGAAAATATATTGCGATTACTTTTAGAAAAATAGCTATCGAATATTATTATTAAAGTCATTGAATTAAACATTATTAAATCATTGAGCATTATTGAATTCAATAATAGGCATTTGGCATCGTGTATAGAAATTTTGTAAATCACATCTTGTAGAGAGCTCAAATAATTTATGAACTTCAAATGCGCTGGCAACAATTCTATCATAAACGATAATTTAAGTAAATTCGTGGCGAATAATGGTGCTTCCAGTATTTGCTACTTCATTAGCTACCGTAAGTCTGGCTCGATCGAGATTTGAATGCCCAAAAGCTGCTATTAATTTCCAGCACGACAATTCACATTAAAAATCATTCAAAGCTTGATTTTGATATTACTCGAAAGAAATACGAGAAAGCAATTACGTTAGATATTGTGAAATTAATTGCAAATCAATTGGCGATTAGCGATTACTTGGAAACCTTTGTAATTTAAAGTGATTTAATCGCGTACAAATAATTAAAATGCATCAAATTATGTTTTGAAATAAAATTGGCAATCATTAGAAGACGGTTTAGGTCATTTCTCATAGTTCGAATAATTAAAATATTAGTTTGTATGCCTCGAATTAATTCGATAGGATACGAATTCAATTTCAAATTTGAAATTATTCTCCCTGCTAAAATTTCGAAATGGAACGACTCCTCCAGTCCGGCAGTCATGTTCATTGCTAAACAATACTTACCGGTAGCGATATGAAAACTGCAGTTCATTGGATTTTCTTTTTTATTTCGTATATGAATCATCCAAGGTTAATATTAAGCGGATCTTTCAATTTTCTTCATACGACCACTCGGTTGCTCGTATCCGCCATCCCTTAGTCGTATAACTCACGATTTTGTCGTTACGACTTCTGTTCCTTTAAGATTCTTTTACGCCACGACCGTGCAGTGACTCTCAAGCCGTACAATGTCGTTTTAATCGTTAAAACGAAAAAAAAATTTTGTAAAAAAAAAAGCTTATAACTTTATTTCATCAAATATACATATTTCTACATAAACGTAATTGGACGGACAATATCGTTTCTTGCCTGGCCTTCACTTTGCGCATCATCTCGTACACGGGACAGGTGTATACGTATATAGAACGGATCTCTTCCAATGTCGATGGCACTGCGAAGACGGAGAAAAAGACAAGGAGAGAGAGAGAGAGAGAGTCTACTTTATCGGAACCTTAAAAGCGACGGACAACGCGCCGCCGACAATCCCAAGACAAGCCCGACTGTGTGTGTATATATATATGTGTGTGTAAACATATACTCGTGAAGAGAATATAAGCTCGAACTGCTGCCGTTTAGCCATTGCTAATTATGTATTATCTCCCCGCTTGTCTGCAAGAGTTCTAATTCACACACACATGCACACACACACACATATCTATAGCGATACTTACCCATCGTTACGCGACACCGCCATCGGAAATTAATCGTACCCCCGGCTCTGGGTAGGTGTGAAAAGAAGGGAAAGACCGCGCGCCGGTTCCGCATTGTCCTCGCGCGAATACGCGACGATATAGTAATTCACGGCCACGACCACATCGGATTGGCGAATTCCCTATTATATATATATATATATATATATATATATATATATATATATATATATATACAGCATAAGTAGCAGTCGGAGAAGTCCGACGCCCGCGATAATTGAGTGGAAATAAATTCGCGCGACTCCGTCCCTCCGTCTTTCTCCCGCATACCTTCGCTCGCGCCTCTGTCGCCGCCGCCACCTTCTCCTTCACCTCCTCCTCCTCTGCCTCCGGCCTATAAACATGCTAATGGCCGGACTCCCGTTGATAAGTGGCGCGAGCTCGCGGGGTGAGAGAGAGAGAGAGAAAGTGGCGCTTTTATATGTGTGTATATATATATATACGCGTACGCGCAAAAAGCGCCCGCGCATCGGTTGGGAGGGGCCGGGGGGCGCTCTGAAAAATAGTCTAATTTCAGGACGGAACGAGGATCGGCCCATGGGGGGATGTTGCGACGGTGTATAGCATCCACGGGCTCGAGAGCACGAGAGGGCGAGAACTGTCGGAGGGGGCGGGGGAGGTGGAGACTGCGCGTTATAAGTATCTGGGCAGTATGTGCCGCTCACGGAGGACGGGAGGAGGCGGACGAGTAGCGCGGCGACGAATGAGGGAGATAAAGGCGAGAACGCGTATATATATATATATATATATATATATATATATACACACACACGAAGGAGTAGCGGGCGGGGGAGGATGGGGAGGTGGTGAAGGAGGAGACGGGGGGAGGACAGAGCGAGAAAGAGGGAAGGGTTAGTAGCTGTTGTAACGCTATCGTAGCTGTCGCTGTACATCACGTCGACAGCATCCTAGCGCGGTTGTGCAGGGGCACACCATCCCCGGGCTTGGTGAGGGAGAGAGGAGGAGGAAGACCGCTTCTTCTCGGCTGGCTGGGCAGACATACGTGCCTGTGTGTGCATAGATATATATATATATATATATATATATATATATATATATATATATATATACACGTGGCACCACAAGCGAAGAAAGAGAGAGAGAGAGAGAGAGAGAGAGAGAGAGAGAGAGATAAAGACACGCGTGAACAGCGAGGATACAGCAGCATTGACTTGAGCGGGAGCACGCGAGAAAGAAACAAAAGAGCGGACAGTACAGAGCGCGCACGGGCACGCGTTCGCGGCAAACTAGCCTATGGGCCGAAATAACAAGTGGTCGCAGCCGGGCATAGGAATGACAGAGAGAGAGAGAGAGAGAGAGAGAGAGAGAGAGAGAGAGGACAGCAGAGGCTTTCCACTTAATTGAGCTCGAGAGGCGCAAGGTTTATATATAGATATATATGTGTGCGTGTGCGTGTGCGTGCGTGCGTGTGTGTTTGTGTGTAAGGCGCGCGTTCGCTCGCGAATTAGCCGCGCGCAAGAGCGAGAACGCGGGGAGGGTCAGGGGCGGGGACGGGAGGAGGGAGACGCGAGGCAGAAACGAGGCTGTATCGGGGCCCGATCGGCTTTTACTGCTTCTCTCGCGCGCGAGTCCGCGTCTCTCGCGTCCCACGCCGTGGAGAGCATCGAGAGCGAGAAGCACGAGGTGCCGAGGTGGAGATACAGCGAGAGAGAAAGAGGAGCGCGCTCGCGCGGCGGCGGCCGCCGCTGCCGGGAGGAGCTCACATTCGCGCGGACGTGACTCCGAGCAATATCTCATTGGGAAAAGGAGGAGGTGACTTTAATGTGCCCCTCGTCTCCCGCCTCCCCATCACACACTCTCTCTCTCTCTCTCTCTCTCTCTCTCCGGCTCACTGTTCTGCGAGCTCTGTGGCGCGCGCGCGCGTTCGCGCCTCCACCCCTGCCTCTCTCGAGCAAAGGAGAGTAAGATCGTTAATCTTCGCCGCGCCGATCGCTCTTCGGATAGTAATTGTTACGTTCTCTCGCCTACTACTACTACTACTACTACTACTACTACTAGAGGGTGTTGGATGCTCGCAACCGGAGAAGAACTTTGGCGCTGCGTGGCCGCCTTATATATACGACTCTCCCTCCCTCTCTCTCTCTCTCTCTCTCTCTCCTCTCTCATACACATTCTGCCCTTTCTATTTGTGCGCGCGCGAACGAGCACCTCGAGTGCCGGAGCGCAACAACGACTCATAAATTTCGTGGCTCCCGCCCCGAAATCGACGCGCTTCGAGATACGCGGCGTTGGCGGGACGCGGAACGCGCGCCGAGGCGGCAGAAACGGCAGCAGAGCGGCGGCAGAGCAGTGCCAGGAGGAAGAAGAAGGAGCGGAAAGAGGGGGACGAGGTGGTGGAGGAGGAGGAGGAGAAGAAGTGGTGGAAGAAGAAGAAGATGTCGAGGCACAGCGAAGCGACGAGGGAAGAAGTATCAGAAGCAGCGAAGATGAGGGGGGGGAGGAGGCGGAGGAGGTTAGTGGTAGTGGTGTTGGTGTTGGCGGCCGTTGGCGAAGAAGCGGACAGCGCGCGGGCTCGCAGATAAGCCCTCCGTCCCCCTCTCCGCCCCGACCCCTGGTGAGAAATAGGTGAGAAGGAAAAATGCAAATTGACGCGGCGCTCGTTCAAGCGACTTTATCGAGAATGTAATGCTCGACTTTATAGCCCAGGCGGAGGAGTCGGGAGGGGCGGAGAGGGACGGAGAGAGACCGCGAGAAGAGCTGCCCAGAGAGAGAGAGAGAGAGAGAGAGAGAGAGAATGAGGGAGAAGTGCGCGCGTGCGAAATTTGTACCAGGGCAGGGGGGAAGAGGAGGAGGTGGAGGAGGACGGGAGCGCGGCTGAGTGCGACTCTTAATCTTTCTCGCGCGCTCTTGAAAGAGAGCAGGAGAGCGAAGGGAGAGCAAGGAAAGGAGAGAGAGAGAAAGACGGAGAGAAAAAGGAGCAGGCGCGACACGAGAGATGAGAAAAACCAGTTCCCAGGCCCCCGTGAGCAAGGGAAAGAGACGCGTTACACGGCGCGACGACGACGACGACGACGAGATACTTTCCGAATATTCCAGGATTCGAGAGTTAATCGAGAGAGCGAGAAAGAAAGAGCAACAGCGAGAGATATAGAGGAAGAGAACGCGGGGGGGGGCGAGTGTGTAGCAGGCCGGTCCGCAGAAACTGCCCTCTCTCGGCTCGTCGTCGCTGCCGCCGCCGCCGTCGCCGTCGTCGTCCTACTCCTGGTCGTCCTCCACCTCGTCGTTGTCGCCGCTCCGCACTGGCGGACACATACGCGCGGGCTTATTATTATCGAGTCTGAAAATTAATGGGTGGTACATGTATCTGTATATATATATATATATATATATATATATATATATATATATATATAGACCATATTGAATGATGAATATGTGAAATAACGAAAAAAAGAGAAGCCAGTGATTATGTTATGTCTGTACAAACGAACGTCGCTTTCATTTTCTTTAAATATAATCAAAAGTCTTTTACAGAAAATATTACAATTCCACCTTACATTTCTCGTGTATATATACATATATATATATATATATATATATATATATATATATATATATATATATATAAGGCGAGAGACATAATGGGCACACAATACGCGAGTGTACATTATTATTATATTTATTATACATATAAGTATATCCTCCTGTGTCGCATTGTCACATGTGCGTTGTGTTTAAGTGATATGTATATGTATATATATATATATATATATATATATATATATATATATATATGTACAGATACGTATACAAGAGTTCCGCGCGTGAATATTATAGATTATAGAATTCTTGTTCGACGGAGTCTCATTATTTATAATCTTACATGCCATTTGCGCGAACGAGATTAATAAGGCAAAAGGAAACTATATACACACTTTGTGACGAATTGCACCGTCTCTCTCACTCTCTCTCTCTCTCTCTCTCTCCTCTCTCTCTCTCTCTCTGTCTGAAAGGAGCGAAAATGTCGACGACGACGCACGTCATATATATATATATATATATATATATATATATATATATATATATATATATAGATATATTCTGTTTTTTACATCGTTGTTTAATTTCGTGTTATGTTTTAAAGCTGCTTGACAATTATATTATATACACACACTTATACGCACATTTCTTTAATTAGGACTAGTTCGCTCGATCGTTCGACGTGCGTCTTTGGTGCGCTTGCTGCATCCACCTGAGGAACACACATGCACACACGCACGCGCGCACACACACACACACACTCACATACACGCGCGCATTCGCAAGTAACTACAGGCGCATACGTGCTCACATGAACAGACACACACGCGCACGTACTCAAACCAATTCTCTGGCGTAATATCTAATTTTGAAACAACCAAATATGATCGATTGTTCGTTATGAGGACGTGTTATTTAACAGCGGTTTACAACCAATTGACTAAGCCGAATTTTAATAATTCAATTTTAACGAGTATACGGTCGACCCGAGATGATCGATCCACGTAGTACAATATTTCTATATTTTGTTTTATATATATATATATATATATATATATATATATATATATATCTAATTTTTTTTTATAATCGAAGGTTCTTCAATTTGCTCTACTAACTATCGGCTAATTTTGATCGACAACAAACGCATCGTTCGGGCATTACGGCGAAAAATCGAGATATCGAGAGGACGCGCGGAGAGTTTCAGCGTCGACGAGGAGCCAGGGGAAAATTGTGACAAAGATCGTAAGGAAATACAAAATACTCCCTGCCCATTGTCCTGCCGGTCGTTTTCTCTCCGTACGAGCATTAAAAGTCCCCGCCCGACGTCTCTCACTTGCCGCCTAGCCACCACGACGACGATGAACATTCTGGCTTTTTCACCCGAAGCAATTATATATACATACGTACATACATATATATATATATGTAGTCTCAAAACGCACAATTTACTTTTACATATATACAAGTCCTTCGCGCCAGTCCCGACGAATTCCCCATCGATCCAGCTGACTCGGCGACGCACTGACCCGCTTGCGCATCCTGCTGTACTCGACGCCAGAGAGCCGAGACGGGAAAAATCACGTACGCGAGCGTAACGCAGCCCTCCTCCTGCGCCACGCGGGCGCAAAAATCTTGGGATCCTCGCTCTGAAACCCGGCCGCGCATATGGGCGCAACGCTCGCGAACGCGCGCACACACGCTAGAGGGACGCGCTCCGAGGCGCGCCGCCGTGGCTCCCGCACCCCCCCCCCTCCCCGCCCCGCCGAGCATAACCGATTAATTAGGGACGCTTAACCGGTCGAAGACTCGGGCGAGGCTGGACCGAACGGCTGATGAGCTTGTGGAACGGTTTATAATATTATTATCATTATCAGTATATATATATATATATATATATGTGTGTGTGTGTGTGTGTGTGTGTGTGTGTGTGTGTGTGTGTGTACAATTTACTCCTCTTTGATAAAGGAATCGCGCGCTTCGATTTAGTTTTTCTTTTTTTTTCTTTTTATTTTGCTCGCTCCCTACTTTTTCTCTCGGCTAAATACATCTTTTTTCTCCTTTCTCTCTCTTGTGTGTATGTGTGTGTTTATGTGTGTAATTTTAGACTCATCGTGGGCAACTTTATGTATCGGCTCATCGACCGTGAAAGTTTATAGTGAAAAGGTGAGAAATTTGTGTGTGTGTGCGCGCGCGCGTGTGTGTGTGTGTGTGTATACACTAGATCCTCAAGCGGATCATCGATAAAAATCTCTATTCTTTTCATACATCGTACGATTCACGGATTATTATACTTGCATTAATCGCGAATGAGCGCAAGTAATTTCCAGATCGTGAGCGCTGCCATCAGTGAATGATTTTTCACTCATAGACCAGCTCTTTAAAATCGATATTATTTGTATATACCTTTGTAAGGAACGATATATATATATAGTCTTATTAATTCTCTACATAATTACACGATATGCTACCTCGCCATTATAATATTCGATTCGTGAATATACAATTCGCGCCTAACGTAACATTCGAGGATAGAATTGTCTTTTTGACGACTTGAATTTCGTTTTCTCATTTGTGTATACGAGTGTTTGTGTGCGTGTGGCTGTGTTCACACATCGCGTATGGTCTACGAGCATAAATAATTAAAAATCCGCAATAATTGTACACGCGACGCATAGACGAATGGAAAAACAGCGATGGACGCGCGCGAGTCGGACGTAAATTTCCAATACTGTACAGTGCAATCTTACTTCCTCTATATATCTGTATATATATATGTATGTATATATTTATGTACAGCCTCGATCTTAAAGGACGTGCGCGCGGACGCGATCGTCGCGTCCCCCCCCCCGCCCCGATCAGCGATCGTGCTTGGTCAGCTCGAGGGGCTGCTGCTCCAGCCAGCGCTCGCGCCAGCCGGCCCCACCGCCGTCGCCCGGCGAGTCGTCCTGCACCTGTATCTCCTCGTCCTCGTCCTCGTCCTCGTCCTGCTGCCGATGCCGCTGCTGCTGCTGCTGCTCCTGCTGCTGCTGCTGCTGCTGCTGGTGGTGCCGATGCTCGGCGAAGGCGCGCGCGGACTGCGCGCTGCTCGGCCGCTCGTCCGCCAGCAGCTGGCTGATTGCCCGGAACGCGCTCGGCTTCTGATGGACGGGCCGCTCGACGGCGCGGAAGGCGCTCTTCTCGCCGCTGCCGAGGCCCGCCGGGGCGAGGAGCCTAGCGGTGACGCCGCCGGCGGCCGGCGACTGGCCCGACGAGGACTGCTGCTGCTGCTGCTGCTGCTGCTGCTGGTGGCCGGGTGGCCCGACAAGGCCGGACGGGGGATGGTTGACGCCGCTGGCGGCGGAGGCCGCCGAGCCCGGGTGGGGCGGCGAGCGCTTGAGGAGGTTCATGCGCTGATGGCGCCGCCACTTGGCCCTTCTGTTGGAAAACCAGACCTAAGAGTCACGACGTTAGAAGATACGTACACAGTATGGGCGTGATTATTGTGTTTTTTTTTTTTTTTTTTTTGTTATTTTTGTCTCTTGTTTTTTTTCTAGTTGCTTGCTATCCGTCGCGGGGTAGAGGGTGTCAGGTGGAGGGGGGGGAAGTGAGATTTTAGCTGCCGCGGTAAATAGTTGAACGTAAATCAAGATTTTAATTAGGGCGGAAGACGTACAATTCCCAACGGCACGAAATATGAAGCCGCAATAATTGAACGGAAACGTTACGGAGAAAATATTTCGATACATTTTATAGTCATATTATTAAAAATATGTTTGAATTTTTGTGCATTATTTAACGTTTGGCATGTTACTTTAAATGTTCATGAAATAATTCATGAACATTCTCAAATGATATTGAAACTGTTTAATAAAATCGTTCGGGTAAAGAAGGATAAGATCCTTTTGTGAAAGATTCTTACGTTGCTGAAAATGAATCTTTTCGCGAATATATAACGAACGAACGACGTGAAAACTATTGTGTGAATAATTGGACAACTAGCGGCTAGCAAGATCTATTGAAAATTTTAAACGTGATATTTCATTATTAATTGTAAATATTCTTTTTCCCGTTTGGAAATCTGATAACTGTGTAAACTAATTTTTCCAAATATTTTTTTTGAAATATTTAAGAGAAATATTTTAAAAATCTATTAAAATCCACATTCTTAAAAAACTATTAAAATATACTTTGAGAATATTTCTCAGATAAATAATATTTTTAAAATATTCCTACACGTTTTTCGAAAATATTTTAGTATTCATTTTGAAGATTTTGAAAATTGTTGTCAAAAACATTCAAAAATACAAAAACAATAATAGTCGAAAATACGTTACGAATCTTTTAAAACATTTTATGATATATTTGAAAAATCGTTTGAACAGTAGTTAATAAAAGTTTCATTGAACTATTCAGAAAGTATTTTATGAATGTTTCGTAATATAGACATCTTTCGATATATTTCGTGCTGTTAGGGTATGAATAAACAAATCACTTGCTGTGTGTTTACGAACATTTATACAGTTAGTTATTTAATCATTTACTTATGCTTTTTTTAGTTTACAAAATCCTCAATTCGACTTATTGATTGTATACGTTGTTTATTCAAATAATAAATCATTTTAATAGGTGTTCAAACAGCTGGAAAATAGATTCGAATCTTCATCCAACGCGATAGCTAATGAAAATTTAAATAGATTAGAAATGCAGACTCGCATTTGAGCAAATACTACCGGAGAAAGCAATGAATGGAAGAGTTATGAGAGAGACTAGCACTCTTACTCTCTCTCTCTCTCTCTCTCTCTATCTCTGTATTTCTCTTGTACTATATACTAAACTGACATACTAACTGCTATATAATAAGTTTCCGATCTCATCATATTCTCCAGATAGTATATGCTGTAAGATCTGGCATCAGTCGCATTTCAAAAGTCTTAGTTAAAGTTAAAGTCTTAGTCAAAATTTAAAGATGCAAACTATATGTATGTAATGAGAAGGCTACATATACCGATTTGCACGATACGAGTCAGTTCGAAATCGACTCAAATTTGGGGGAATGAGAATATTTTTGAAATACGGATAAATGGCCGATCATGTTTCCAATATCCTTTAATAACTTGATCGTAGTGAGCAATAATTCCGGACTGAGAATACCAGCATATAAAGGATATGTCAGATGTTCCAGATAGCTGTCGGTAATGTTACTTTCGAGCTGACGAACCACGTCAGAAACGGAATATAAAGTAGCTTGAACGTTGTATTAGCGACTGTAAATTATCGCACAGATTAGTTCTATGCCTGATCAACTAAGGCAAACTTTCGAGATAAATCTTTCTTCGATGTATAAAATTTAGTTCTACTTAAAAATGTAAATGATTTTGCAATTTGTTCGTCTGAGCAATTCCGATTGCTAATAATGACAAGGGGACTAAGAATCGTAGAGCTAAGTAATAATGACAGTGCCGCAAATTGAAAAACAACAACTTACGGAAGATAAATACATACATCGCCAGCGTTTTCTTTTTTCGGGACTCTAAATTTCAATCGTTAACCATTGTGCTCCGGCGTATCAGATCACGTTTGCGCATTCGTAAATATTCACCTCGCAGAAAGATCGAAATTGCACATGTTGAGGCCCTTTGAATGTTTAATCTGTGTAGTTGGGCATAGTGGTTTGATACTTTGGCCGCTTAACATCGATGGCTTCGGAATTATCATAATTAAAGCTCGTAACAGTGTTTGAGAATTCTATTCGCGGAGCTGATTGCTAGGGGTAATCGGATGACTCGGCAGGTATTTTAGTAAAATGTTCGATTGATTTGAATTCAGCATTCAAGCATACCGTAGAAAGGACGCGCGGTGATCTTCCATAGGCTGTAAGTTTCGTTCATGTACAGAAATAAAACATTTTTTTCGGCTCGACACGACTTCCTCGTTAACAACCGATTTACTCTCAACGTAATCGTATTAATTCCAAGCATGCTATTGCTTAAAAAAAAAATTAGATAAAAGACCGATCACAGCCGAATGCAAGATCACGAGGACGTGTCGCGCGCGCGCGCGCGCTTTAGGGCCGAAACTCTGGAGACTCACCTGCACCCTGGCCTCGGACAGAGAGGTCTTGGAGGCGAGCCGCTCCCGCGTCGACACGCACGGATAATGGGAGCGCTCGAACTCCTTCTCGAGCTCCTCGAGCTGCTCCGGGCTGAAGGTCGTGCGGTTGCGCCGGAACTTGGGCTGCTCCGAGCCGTCGAGGCTGCCGTCCTCGCCGTCGCCGTCTGATCGAAGACAGGCCGAAAACAGAATGACGTCCGTTCTTTATATTATTATATAAATATAGCCATGTGTGTATATAGTTGTCGCAATGCGCGTATATACATAGGGGACACACTTCTCCGTTTACACTTGCAGTAGCGCGGCGATTGCAAAACGTGCATACGTATATGTCTATATTTGCATGGATATATATATATATGACGTTTTGCGGTGCTACCTCCGCGCACGCCGCTCGCTCGATTCGTGACCGATCAATAAATGTAATCAGTAAGTGCGTAATGCACCCGACTGGGCGGGATTTTCTATAATGTTATACGCGCGCCGCTCGTCTATATATATATATATATATATATATATATATATATATATATATATATATATATATATATATAGTAAACTTTAAAGCCGTATATTGCAAAAATAGCTTTGCACATAAGTCGATTTCGTTGGGATTGCTTCTTTTGCCTTTTATTCCTCTTAATCGATTGGCCGACCTTCTTTTTGAATTCGATTTCGAACGCCCACCCGCGGATTTGTAGCATTATTAAATAATGAGAAATAATCTATTTATTATGGAAATTTACTACTTAGATTATCATTTAACGAACCGAGAACTTCACACTGATTATTTCAAATATGTACGTGTGCGTTCGTATGTATACGCAACGTAGTTAATACATATATACGTATTTATACATATATACAGCCTTGAGCTACGCTCTGCAGACGTTGCGACGAAATTAGATCAAAATTTCAATTTTAAATTCTGTCATAATTTTCATTTCCGCATATCTATTTCCTTCGCAATCAATGCGGTCTCGAGACATTATTCAAATCCAGATTATATTATATATGTATTTTCGAATTGGTTTAAAACCATTAACTATGTATATAATAATGCATGTTATAGCTTCCAAATTCATCTCATTATTCTGTTGATATTAGCGTTAAATGATAAGAGGAGATACAGCTTCGAATAAATGAAGAATTAATAATAATTTTATATGCTTTTCCAGCATTACATTTACATCAATAATTCTTGCGCAATTGCTCGCCTAGCTCGAGGATCCTTTCCATACGCTTTAATCCAGAAAGTCATAAATTTTGTATAGATAGATATTTATTAAGTTATAATGAAGACAGGCACTTCATTAGCAATGACAGTCGCATGGCATTCGTAAACTATATATATATATATATATATATATATATATATATATATATATATATATATATATATATACATTAAAGTTATATTGCCTATGCATAAGCATAGTTAAATCTAATGCAGATGAACATTAGCATTAATGGAACATGAAGTAAAAATAATGAATCGGCATTCGATTCATATTAACTTTTCAGATTTTTGTAGGACGCGAATGTATCGCTTTCTGAAATGATGGATTCTACATGAAACGAAACACGGATAATGGAAAATAATTCATTCGGTAAACTAAATTCTCGTTTTATTGGGGCAAAACGTTCTGTAAATTTGCCTCTTCGAATGCCACTGTGAGTTTCGTGTATTTTTTATAAATTAAATAAAAACTACAGAAAACCGACGAGAGATCCCAAGTATTTACAATAAAATATAGTATTAACGAGGCAATTTTCTTCGAAATCCTTATCGCGCGAGAAATCGCCGAGCTTATGAAAAACGTATAGGTCTGGCCAGTTACTTATTACTCGCGGTAAACGCCGTTTCGAGCGCCGAGGTACGCGGCGATAATTACGCCTCGTTCCTGAAAAATCTCTAGAAATCCTTCAGATAACGGGGAAATCGCGCTTTCCGCGAGCTGCAATAAAATCGCGCGATTTTGACACCGGCCGTGCATGAAGCTTTTTCGCGGATTCTCGTAAAGAATTCGTAGATCTAAATGGCCGAAAAGGCCTTCGGACGAATGGATTCGTCAAGATTTACAAGCAAATGGCTTTTCAACATCACGAGCTACGGCAAATGGAAAATGTTTATGGTAACGGCTTATTTTCCATATCTTTACAATCCGAAGTTTCTACTCCCTTAAAAAACAAGCGCTAGTAGTTTCGTGTTCATTTAATGACCGCATTTAATCAATTAGATCTGGATTTGATCGAGATAAAATGAAACTCGGTTAATAGCTCAATTAAACTTTTTAGTAAAACCAGAAACACGTTTGTCAACTTTATTTTCCTATTTTCAACTTTATTTGATCTCCATTAGTCTGGTTGAAGGACATGTGCCATGAGAATTCTGCAGGTCCTTCATTAAAACCACAACAATTACCGTTCGAGCCTCTACATTTAAATTGACGCAAACCCACTGATATTCATTGTATCTAATGATTTGATAGAGACTGGCTATCGACAGATATCGGTGACTGCAAAATGATGTCTGCAGACCTTCAAAATTCTAACTGGCCGACCCATTACCAGTTTATATGATGTTACTTTTTCCAATTAATTATTCCCTCTAGTTAAATTGCGGAGAATCGCCAATTACAAGAAAAGTACCGACTGTCGACAGTTCTATCCAAATTTTTTGACTGACCAGATATGCGGGTACCCCAATATTCGTATAATCTAGATATTCTAATTGTTCTAATTTAGAAAATGATTTACAGATATTCTTGGCGTATTTATCATTATACTTGTTTTATTCTGTAATCCAGTGAATTAAGTAACTTTGTTCTTTAAGCAAGTATCAAACAAAAACAAAATTAATTTTTTTAATTGAGTAAATCTTCTCGCATTTTTAAACATGCGAATATTAATCGTTTCCAGGCCTATCCAATTATCTAGATAATCAAATTTCTTCTAAAAATGTGAACATGTTTAATACTCTTGTAGTCCAGTAATTATCATTTTTATACACAAAAAATATTCAACCAATGATTTTTCCGGACAATGCGACCATATTACTTTCAAATGAATCGGGAGCGAAAAAGAATGAGCGTTTTTAATACCCAATTCAAGCTCAAGAACTGAAAACTCGTCAAAAACTTGTGAGCAATACTTTTATCCATTATTAATGGTCGTAAATCCCCTATAACTGGTCAGTTTGCTAGACATTGTATCATAAATTCATAAAATTATAGCTCATTATTTATATTTGAAGCTTGGCCAGCAATAATCCTTGGCAATTGAAATCGAGCAATTCTTAGCATAATTCTTTTCTCTATTCGTACAAGAATCAATGAGCAATTCATTTCAGAAGAATTCCTAGTTATTTCGTATTTATATTATATTAATCATAATTATATAATCTTAATATCATAAACTACTACGAAAGATTCTATACAATTTTACTTTTAGCTACTAATATTTACGTAAGAAAGAAGTTGCAAGCGTTAAAGCTTGCGCTAAGGAATATCACTCTCAATTATTGAAACGTATCGTCGAAAAATAAATGTTATTGTCGTTATTTTAAAAGCCGACATCGATTGTTTTGCACATATACCTGGGCATTCAATTACGAAATATCTAGTCTAATATCAAGCTTAGAATATTATCATTCTAATATGTAAGATAGCTATTTAATCCCACATATCGTGTTCTAGATACAGCCCAGTGACGGATTAAATAGACAACATAATCTGGCTTGTACTTCTGTAACCTTTAGAGAACCGGTATTTGACAATTTTGATTGATCTAAGACAATGAAATACTGTTTCATATCATGAATTGATCACCGAGGGCGGAGTCGATCACGAGTCGAGCCAATATATTGACTTTCCCAACCGAAAGCGTGAATCGTATATAAATTTTCTCACTTCAAATAAATTTCATAAGAATATAATCCTATATGATTCTTAAAGATAATAAAACATAAAGTGAGATAACAAAAAAAACAGTATAAAAAACAAACAGAAAAAAATACAAAAATAAAAAAACAAAGAACTTCACTTTCTTGATGTTCACTATCCTAACTTCTGCGTGATGCTAAGCGAACGATCATTGAAGAAGCGACCTAGTATTTTAAAAGGTTCGTGACGAGGCAAAGAAATCTAATTATTTCCACAATTCAGCTACGAAGAAATCGAAAATCTCTAGAATTATCTTGAATATTGCCCAAAATAATGATCGATCAGCTTGAATTCCGAAAATCTCATTGCGAATTTGTAATAAGCGGTCCGAAATATTTTCCGGTGACCTGGTTTCTGTTAAAAACTATTTGTAAGCCAACGTATTGGTTTATCGGCCCTCTCAAGCTTATAAAGACAGCTCTATATAATCCCGAAAACTCGATCGAAGCTATGAGCATCAATACAAAAACCAAGCGCGAGCGAGAATCAAGCAGCGTACCGTACGTTGACCATATCTAGCCGAGAAACCTTAAAGACGGAGCATTGGGCCAGCGTGAATAGAGCAAAAAAAAACTAAATAAACGGCCAGGCAACCGCTGCGTAGCCGAAGCCAACTCGATACGAAACTCACCCGGATGCATGTATCCCCTGGCGATGGCGTCGACGGCGTGGAGCGCGTGCTCCGGACTGGTGGCCGCCGCCGCCGCGGCAGCCGCAGCAGCAGCGGCCGCGGCCGCGGCGGCGCCCGGCGGCAGGGGCGGCTGCAGGAGCAGGGCCGAGGCCGAGCCGGCGAGGCCCGCGGGCAGCCCGCCGGGGAAGAGCCAGGGATGCGCGGGCCCCGGGCCCCCGGGCCAGCTCGAGCCGTGCTGCTGGGAGGCCTGCTGCTGGGCGGCCGCGGCCGCGGCCGCCGCCGCCGCCGCCGCCTGCTGCTGCTGCTGGGAGGCCTGGCCCCCGGAGCCGAAGTAGGGATGGGCCCCGCCGGCGTAGAGGCCGTAGCCGGCGGCCCGGGCGAACTCGGCGGCGGCGCGCTCGGCCGCCCGATTGCGCAGGATCCTGTTGATGCTGCTGACGGAGGGCGCGGTCGCGTTGCTGCAGACGCCTGGAACAGTGACGGGATGGCGTGGTGGGGGGTCGTTCAACCGACGAAACTCACCGGAGTCGATCGGACAGCCGAGGCCGGGCAGTTATTGGGTGGTAAGGAGCAAGGGTCGTAATGTCTTTCGGAATTTCGTCGATAATTTTTATTTTTGAATGAAAAGTATTGCCGACGATTTAGAAAAAAAATTGGACCTGTTTTCAAAGTAAATAGTTGAAGCTTACATGTAGTGTCGTTGACGCTAGAGATAGATGCTCACAAACTAGAGGCAATTCTTCCCAATATTAACATTTATGTTTAGATGTTACATTTTGCACCACGTAAATTTTCATTTTGCTAACAATTTTATTGAATGGATTTTATAATACTTAAACAAATTGTAATTTACAATACAAACCCGGTATATAATACTAATCAGGTATATCGAATATATAATTGTTTTGTGTTTTCTATTTTAGTACAACTAATCATTTTTATAGATTTGTGACCAATTTTTTACTTTATTGATCCAGAATAATGGACCAGATTTATCAACAAAATAAACAGTAGAAACCAAACGAATAGTTGCGAATGATTATTAAATATTTTGACAAAGTTCGTTTGTAATTCCTGTACTTAATTTTGATGAAATTATCGTTTATCTAATTTAAATCTGACATTTTCAATTCTTATTCTGTTTAGCTTGACCGGTTAAACATAAAAAACCGATGAACTATCATATAGTCATCTATATGTTAGATGATTTGAATATACCATGAATACGGAGAAACAGTTTTTAGTCAAAATTACAATAGTACCTAGTAAATTGAATACCAGCCGTTAAAGAGTTAAAAAATCACGATACTTTTTTCGATAAATTATACGTAAGGCGATCCAAGGGAAAAGTGAAAAATTCGAAACTCACGCAGGTTGGCAACGAATTCCGTCCGTAAATCGTAATCTTACAACGGCCAATTTAATTAAAACGATCGGTCCTGTAGAACCGTCTTGAGATTACCTCATCGCTGTGAGGCGATCCAAATTTGCGTCGCGACAGTCCCCAAAATAACACGGTCACAGATCTTTAATTATCGAGATAGACAAATATATATGCGCAGCTGTACATAGGAAAACCGGGCGAGTATACGACTCGCGATCGTACAACGAGGGCTGGCAAAACAGCGACCGATGTATTACGCGTCGGCCGGCCTTGGCTGCGCCACTCGTCGGTGCATCGAAAAATAAAAAAAAAGAGCAACTCGAGCCCGACCGAATGGCCAAAAATTTCCCATGGCCGTGAGCATCCTCCGCGCGTAGTTCAATAACTGCCCGCGGCTACGCCGAACCCACACACTCGACCCGGAAAATTGCCATGGAGGTACTCACCCTCGGATATCAGCCGCTCCCTGATCTCCCAGGCGAATATCGTCGGGTTCTCCCGCTTGTACTGCTCGATCTTGGAGACGACCGCGGGCGTCGCCACCTTCGGCTTGCTGCCGCCAATGAGGCCCGGTGGGCGGAGGGTGCCTGAAACGAGAGATAGATTGAGAGATAGAGTGAGGAAATAAATAAATAAATAATCGAGGCTTCGTTCTCGCGGGCGCGTGCGCGGGGCTCCGCTTTGCTGCTTCCGACGGGCCGGTGGCTCGGTTTCGACGAGACGCGATGCTTCGCGCTCCTTAAACGCCTCGCGGGTAAAGGGCAGCTTTACGCCTTGACATTCGGGGAGATTGGGAAGATTGCTCTTACATCTGTTACGGGCAGGATGCACAATTTACACCCCCGGCGCTGATCGAATAAGCCTCCGATCTGGCTATCGGCAGACAGGTGTAAATTCACATTTCGTACCCCCTTCGTTGCATAGTGTACGTAATACGGTAAAGATAAAATTGAATTTCGCAAGCCCCATATTTGTGTACAAAAAAATCTGAAAAAAATCACTTTATGTACTGCGGATGATTTAACAAAAAAAAAAAAATATATATCGTACGCATAAAATTTACATCCTTGGTTTATCTGCGTTATCCTCTAAGCATTGCTATGAGCAGATGTGTGTAAACTCGAATTGTACATCCATTCGATATATGTCAGTAATGAAAAATAACACCGTCCAAGACCAAATGAAGAAACAAGATAAAATTGTGCATGCGTACCCGACTTATCCGTATAGTGAGATTTTTTTATATTAAAAAAAAAAATAAATTACATTTTCTCAAGAACTTATCAAGCTTGAATGAATAAAGATTAATCTATGAAGATTAACCTATGAAGCACAAACAATAAAACAAATTGAAGAAAATCAATTTCCAGGACAAAGCCGAAAAAGTTCAAAATCTAAATATTTCGGGAAGGGGGGCGAGGAGGCTTCGTAGAGCGCACCTGCATTTTAATACTCCTAACTGCACCGATCGAAAGAAATTTCGAGCAACCGTCGAGGTTTCGGTGCTGCCTCAGCGAGTAAACCGCATCGGTGATTTGAACGAAGAGCCGCGAAATGCTTCATGTCGGCGTGCATAGTTGCCGTCGCTACGTGGCAAAAGGGGCCATTACCGTTCGAAGCTTCAGTCGCGGGTTAAACACTTAAGCTAGACAATAATACAAAAATGAAGACAGTCGGGTGTGTCAATAGTTCATCGGGAAAATTAAGATAAATTTCATCTGCGCCAATGAACTGTTCCGGCGTTTACGCGAGATAGATGAAAATTTATTCCATACAATTTTGTGGACTAAAATTATTTACAATTTTGAAAAAAGATGAAATACGTATTGTCCTGTAGAAGAGGATTCTTAACGATAACTAAATGCGCGTATATACTCGTATATATTTTGTTTTGTATATGTAATTTGCTGTTTCTTTTGTATACGTATAATTCGCTCCATTCATTGCAGACATGCACTTCGGCACACGTGTAATAAGCGCATGCGCAAGGGAGAGGCGAATTTTTATATTTTCTCGACCCTTTTATGCGCGCAGTGAATGTGTGTGCACGGAAATTACACTTGCCGATAATCCGCGCGCGACCGCCGCCACCTCGTCTTCGAAATTCTGAATTTTCGAAGTGCGGTCAATCGCACGTTTCAATGGAACATCGTATTCCTTTCACACGCGCACGCACACACATATGCATTTGTGCGTAACCGATTTGGCCAACTTTAAAACGATCCCAACGATCCAGAGAGTGCGGGTAAATTGTATGATAAAAAAAATTGTTTCAAATAATACCCACCGCATTTCATATATATATATATATATATATATATATATATATATATATATTATGTATGTATGTGAATAAAGCATATACATCTCTTATGTTCCTTTCAGATGCAAATTTTGTGCAAGTCGCCCGGGCCTCTCCCGGCGCGTAACGGGATCGCGACGAGTTTACAAAGAAAAAGTTTCCGGGAGCCTCGCGAGCCGGCCGCGATCTCGTTCGGCGCCCTCGCAGCGCGCGCGTATGTATTTCGATCGAGAGAAGAAAATAGAGAGTAACCAAAGTAAAAAGAAGAAGACGAAGAAGAAAGAATCTCGGGATCCGAGCGCGCGGAGCTCTGGAATTCACGCGCGCTAATTATGCTACATAATGTATGTATATGTACTCGTGTCCGTGAAGCTTGCGAAATTTCACTGCTGGAAGATACGTAACTATGTACTCTTTGTTTTCGCGTGCTCGTGTACGAGCTTACGTTCCCGTCCCCCGGCTTACCCTCGAAGAATTCGGCTAAATCCAAAACTTTCATAGCATCTCTCTCTCTCTCTCCCTCTCTCCCTCTCTCTCTTTCCTCCCTCTCCCCGTCTAATGCGCACAGCATCGGCGAAATTATCGAATCATCCGCTCTCCTCGGCGAAACTTTTTCCCTCCGAATTTGCGAAATACAGCCCGCGGTGGCGGTGGTGCGCCACCGCGGGCTGGCTTAAAAAAAAGGGAAGGCGTGCATGCGCGAATGTATGTATATATATACCGTTATCAATATAAAAATAATGGCGTGTCGCTCCTGGATGGATGCGGGGCGAAGGCAAAGCGGGCGCGCGCGCCCGCGCGATGCATCGTGCCGGGGCAGCAGAGAAAAATACAAGAGATGGACGGCTCGCGTGCGCTCTCACGGATCGAGTGCACGCATGCACACACGCGTATATGAAGAAACACGTGCGCGTTTATATACACACGTTTATGCATGCATATATATATATATATATATATATATATATATATATATATTCGCGCGCGTGTGCATTTATTGTATAACCCATACGTGTATGATACATATACGTACGTGGCCTGGCGCAGGAGGCTTTTGTTCGCGCTCGCGCGGCTCGGCCGCGGAGGGCTGCCGGGGCCCCCCGAGCGTGCAGCATTTAATAAAGGAAACCGCACAAATCGGTCAATTATCTTTGCGTCAGAGAGAAAGAGAGGGACGCGCCAGCCAATAAGCGACGGCCCCGCAGCCAGTGTAATACATACATACATACATACATATATACATATATATATATATATATATATATATATATACGTATACATATTTGTACGTTCGACACTGCGCGTGAATGCTTGACCTCGCGTGCGCGCGCAAAACGAGCTGGAGCGCGAAAGCGAGAGAGCTGTAAGAGAGCGGGATTCGAGGGGCTCGGGGGAGGGATGCCGGGAGAGGGGTAGAAACCATTCGAACCGAATCGATTCCCATCCACGCCGGAGTGTCCATATATGCATAAGTGAGAGGGTGTGTTTAGAGATAGGCTTCGGGGACGACGCACCGACGCCGTCGAAGGGATTCGACGCGTTTATGTTCGTTCTCCGCGATGTCGGCTGGCCGTGTCCCAAATTTTCGTTGATTTGTTCGGGGGAGGGGGGGGGGGTGATGGTCCCCGTTGCCTCTCCATTAATGATAATACCCGGTCGGTGAAGCATTTCCTAATTGGTTCGAAATAATATTATCAGGCTTGTACCTTGGTGCCGTGAGATTCGCCCGTGGCCGTCCGCGAGGTGTGAGAAACATCTTGCGCGCAACCAAAGAACTATGCTAATCTCTGTCTCTGCCTCTCGCTCTCTCTCTCTCTCTCTCTCTCTCTCTCTCTCTCTCTCTCTCTCTCTCTCTCTCTCTCTCTCTCTCTCTTTGCCTTTGTGTATGTGTCCATAAAATATTACATTTCAAATTGGCAATAATCGCAAGCTTAAAAAATCCGATATTCTTGCTTCAGAAAATCCATATTGACGCGAAAAATAAACAAAATTAAAAATACCAACTCTTTGGAAAATATTTAGTATAATATTCAAGCTTTCACTTTTAGACAAATACTTGTTCAAAAAATCAATGAGATAAGAAGAAAACGGCTTGTAACTTTGAAGTCGCAAGTCTATAGTGTGAATGTGGAATTTGTTTTATTATATATACAGAAAAATTTCTCTCGCGATTTTTACACATCGTTAAAACGATTTATCGATTTCAATATATATTGATTTCGGTAATTTTATGACAAGCACTTTTACTTTTATTAACTTTAATTTGATCGTCTTTGTACGACAATTCAGGGCTTGGTTATCGTTGACTCGTGTAAAAAAGATCTTTTTCATTTTTGAAAATCACTATTTACTTTAAAAGAAGTTACAAAACTAGTTACTTTACGTCAAAGAAGATTTTTGACAATGAAAAAACATTCTTTGAATTGTATAATTCTCGGTTTCCGATCATTTACTGTTTAAATTTATCATTTTTTTTTCCAAAAAACAACGTGAAATTTAATTTTTCATTCATAATTCATAATTGAAAAATTAATTATAAAAAAATTATGCTAGTTGCCTTAATTTTGGAAAAGCAATATGTTTTGAATTTCCATGTTTTGAGACACAAAATTTTTTTTTATACATCGTAGATAATACAGTTCATTTAATTTATACTCATACTATCAAAATATTCTTAAATAAACAATTTAGCACATTTTTCCCAACCATTATTTTCACTGGGAAAAGCCTTTTTGCGTCAAATGGCACTGGTTGCACTTTATAGATAACGTGTCTCACTTTACAAAACTCTACTTTTATTCTTCGTACACGTTGAAGTAACAATACCGTACAATAATTTGATCACGGATTAATCTAAAAAATGAGCATGGATTGTAGTTAATTTTTACTGGATTAGTAGTAAATTTTTTAACTTTTAACTTATGACATTTTCTAGAAAATATGTATATTTTTTAGGTTTTCGCCGCCTGTGATTTAATGACCGTTCGGTATTGTAATTCTTGCTAGGAAATTTTTCTCAGAATAGGCTCACATTATATTGCTTGAAAAGTAGATTGAAAATAGAATATTATCAAAGCTCTTAAAATATAGAGAAGAGACAAAAAATACATTATTAAAACTGCTAAACCGTTTTGAAGATGGGAAAAAATTCGAGACAAAAAAAAAATATCTCTTGATCTCTTACTGTTCTTAACCACAAGCTATTATAATAAAGAATTTTTTACATTCAGGTTTGGAATACTGCATACATAAAGTTACTATTTGTTTATTTTTATTGTTTTGCACGACCATTTGACTCTTGAAAGTGGGCAGCCTATTGAAAACTATCAAAAATCCCGAAATATTTTAAATATTTTCAATATTTTTTTAACTCTTCTCACGTAACGTATTCGCAGGCATCCAATTACTGCGCAGACTCCCGTTCCCGCATTTGACAATAGGAGGATCAAGATTCTCTAAAATACAAAATTTCTGTAAATTCGATTGTGTCCAAAGTACGGTATATTAATTCAATTTCCTTTTTAAATGATTACATACTGATTCTCGGATAAAAGAAATTATATTGCGCTTACGCTTTCATTTTATAAACTCGAAACGCTCATTTATCAGTTACAGTTAATATTTCGTTTATGATAACTATATATGTACCCATATTGCTATACTTAGAGAATGATTTTTTGGACGAGTTACGGTTACATCTGTAAATCCTTAAATTGTCATTCGACCGATATGTATTCCATGGGCAAAAAAAACACTTTATTCGTACCTTTTTTTTTCGACAATTTCCTTTAAAAATTCTCTACCTTAAATCAATATAATTATATGCGATTCGCTTTGAATAACACTCATTTTAAATTTGGCTAATTTTAACGAAATAACTGCCTATGGATTGCATTATATAGAGAACACGCATATACTCAGAAATGGACCTATGGATATACATCCGGTAGCTCCGACCGAGAGGCACGCAATAATGGCAAGATTTCGAAATATTCGTCATTAAGCAAGGATAATAGAAGCGTCCATATCCTCCCTTTCAAAGCTCGCATTTATATATATATATATATATATATATATATATATATATACACGTTCTCATCACCATTATTCTTCTTCCAATATTCTCGACGGTGCGCGCGCGCCTCTAACCGCTAACTCGAGCTCGCGCGTTCGCGGGGGCAAAAAAAAAAATAAAAATACAGAACATTCCCCATACGTATGTATGTATGTATGTATGTATGTATGTATGTATGTATCTATGTGTATATATATAGCCGCGGCCTCTATTCATCGGAAGGCCGAAGCGACGGTCGAGCTGGAGGAGGTGAGAGGAGCGCCTCCTGCGGCGAACGCGGGCAAAACGCCGCGGGGCTCGAAAATCGGGGCGAGAAATGTACCGGCCGGCCGACGGCGCGGAAGGGGGATCTTTTTGCGGGCCCAGCGGTATGTGCCCGCGCAGCTCGGGAAAGAGACAGGGAAACAGAGAGAGGAGGTGGGTGGTGGGGGGGGGCAGCAACCGCGATTACGCCCATTTCGCGCCTTCGCACGCGCGCGCCTATATACATCACCCCCCCCCTTATCCACCCCCTCCTCTTTCGTCTCCTCCCCCTTGGCTTCCGCTTTGCTTTCTTTTCGCGCGCCCCGCGCGTCATCGATGGCGCACCGATTCCCGCAGATCGGCGATGCGATTGCGTCGGCGCGGCGGGAGAGGGGGGGGACGGGGGGAGGCGCTCAGCAGCGTTATCGCGACAACGCGGCTCTGTCACCGCGGATAACATCGGCGTGGTCCGACCGACGGATTAATTTCAGTGCCCCCCCCCTCCCTTGCCTTACCGCGTCCCACCCGTACGGATTTCAATAAATTAGCACTTTTAACGTGGGTATTATATATATTTATATATTATAGATATATATAAACCTATATATTATTATTATTATTAGTATGCGAGTGTAGACGATCCAATGGTCGCGCGTATTTACAGGGTGTCTTATAATTATAAGTGCAGACGCGCAGTAGCTAAAGGCCACGAGCAGTATAGGTGAGAAATTGGGCGTAATAATAATCTACACCGTAGGACCAGTCGCAAAAGAATGAATATCCTTTATATTTGGGTTTGAGGGAGAGGAGGGATATGAATTTCTGGGCCGTAAAATTGATTTTTACGGAATGCCGCCGGGCAAAGAGAAAACAATAGAGAGTTAAATGAGCGTTGTCGCGCGAGACGAGGCGCATAAAAGAGCCGGATTGTAAAAACGAATTTGACGGCTGTACGGGTATAGGGGGGGTGGGGTGGGGGAAAATATCATGTTCGACACACTTGCATAAAATTTATGGGATCTCGCGGGCGCGCGCGCTAGCGCGGTAGCCACGCTAGAACCGGCTGCGCCGGTCCCTCGTAAGCCGCGCTCGCCCTCGATTCGTAAAATTCGCGTTTACGAGGTTCTAGCGAGAACGACTGGTCGCGGTAACGCGCCGATCCGGCCATTTTCGGTTAACGCTCCGTCCTCGGCCCCCCGGGGGCTCGGGAGATCGAAGGAGAGTACGTTCGAGGGGTTTCGATGGAAGTTTTCCCGATCGGCAATGGCGGAAATACGAGGGGCGCGCGATATGCCCGAGTGTAAATTATAGATAGCGCGCGATTGGTTCCTGATCCGCTCGGTCGTAACTACACGGCAGACAGCAAGACATCTTCAAGATATCCCCGACGAAAGTTAGGGTGTCGAAAATCCGTAGTAGAATGTGACTTTTAACTAATTTTTTAATGCTTTAAATGTATAATTTCCCAGAGAGTGGAGTATCATTTTCCAAACACACTTCCCAAAATGTGATTTCAACGACCTTTTCACAAGAAGCAGTAGGTCTTTTCTTAAGTATTGAATTTTCAAATTAATACCACGTATAAAAATGGAAAAAAATGTCTAATTTCTAACAATATATATATATATCACGTTCAAATAAGTGAACAGATTATTTTCGAAAAACTCCAATAATACTTCATACATTTACTGTTATTATATTACTATAAGAATAAAATAATATACCAAAAGTTGCGCTAGAAATTTTAGAAAATACGGTCTTTTTAAGCTGATTGGACAAAATGCCGTCACTTGTTAAATCCAGATTGTTAAGCGGGTACCGAGACAAGAACTGATGTCATTAAGATGATAGTTTATGATTTTTCAGTTAGACGATCGATAGGCGATGATATTTGGATGCGCTGAGGTGAAAAGCACGACGTCGCCATCTGGTGGCAAGCGCAAGACGTCACCTTTTCATCACGAGTCATACGAACCGCGGCCTTCACGACAGAAAAATATTTTTTCAATAGCGAAAATGACGAAAGTCATATGTCTCTAAGTAACTTTTCAGACAGTGGTTCAGCTAATTTATCGCAATTATTCGTTTAACGAGCGAACCTTTCACAACCTTGATACTTCAAGAGGATCG
The DNA here is from genome assembly GCA_018907035.1 of Sycobia sp. Sy_11. Classification (NCBI taxonomy): domain Eukaryota; kingdom Metazoa; phylum Arthropoda; class Insecta; order Hymenoptera; family Epichrysomallidae; genus Sycobia; species Sycobia sp. Sy_11. The sequence continues at coordinate 1,171,066 of JACCIC010000018.1, read as the reverse complement.
GAGAAACGCAAGTCTTCGCCGATCTTCTGGTTTTACCCACCCTGAATACGCGCACGCAATTAAAATCGCCAATTCTACAAAATGCACACATTGCTTTTCCATATATCGGTTTACCCTGCTCATTTCTGAGCCGTCACCGGGGTCATTATTTACATATACACCTGAGACATCCTGTAAATGCGCAGCGCTCCGCTGCAGATATTCATTGGGAATGAAAGCCAACAAAAAAGTATTATAATACGATCTTTTCGTGCCCGACGATATGCAGTTATAATATCTTTTATGTAAGCAAGCCCGCGTGCATTTATATGTGTGTGTGCGTGTGCGCGCGCGCGTGTGTGCGCGCGTGTGTCTGTATACCCAAGTTCGTACGTGCAACACGAATAGAGTATGTACGGCCGGTGGAAAAGAAGCCCCCGAGAGTTATATTACCTTATTACTGAAATTACGTACTAAATTTGGAATCGCCTGAGAATGAGGCTGCAAAGGAGCGTGTTAAAAAGCAGTAAATTTTTGCCCGAGGCGCGCCGCGCTGCAGCGGGCGGCGGCGGCGGCGGCGGCGGCGCAAGCGGCCCGCGGAGGCCGCTCGGGCGTTTTTGCGCGCGCGCGCGCGCGCGCTCAATATTATTCGCGGGCTGGATAGGCCGCGAACGGCTCGTTAAGGATCTTTGGGAAATTCAGTTGTTCGAGCGGCCGAGGGGCGCTGGTATGTAGACGCGTATATCCGAGTGCGGATTTTAACCTTTTTTTTTTTGCGTTTCTTCGTTTTTGGTTTTGCTTTGCTTTTCTTTCGGTTTTCGTTTATCGCAATTCTACGTGGACGCTACGTGGCAATGAGAAAATAGCTCGATATATATATATATATACATACAAATAGTTAGTCTGAATGCATCATACAAAGCGAACAAGTGGAATAATGGAATAAAATGTATGCAAATAAGTCGGATGCTACCCCTTTCTAGAAAGAATTGCACCCCATTTTCAAACGATAATATATTAAATTAGCTAAATTTGACATTTTTTGGCGGCACCGATTAATTTCCTCTACTTTCTTTCCAATTTGCCGAGATATCGTACAATCGCGCGATGAGCCTGCCCTAAGACGAATTTTTGCGCGGACAAGAATTTCACTCGAATTTCGCAAGGACTATATTTTCTGATGCGATAAAGCTCGAATCGTCTTTCGGCTGTACCGAAGTTTTCGGAATTTCCAGTTGAAACTGCGTTGCACTCGAGAATTCAATGAACGAGGAGAAGAATGCCGACGCTTTACTGTGCGCCACGCGCGACAATATTGCATTATATCAGAGGCGTGTTCGCATTGGCATAATATTTATAGTTTCAGCTGTCAATGAGATTATAAGCCAATTACATGATATTTCTTTTAATAATTGACCGTATTAAGTGCACCAGTCTGATCTCGGATTCGTCGCGTACGCGCCGGAACTTGTATGCGCGATGGCTCATCACGGGTACGTCTTTTCGGGAGGAAAATAATAAGTAAATAGTCAACTTTCATCCCAATATTGAAAGGTACGTTTTCTTGGCACAGCCAAGATAATAACTTGATGATTGATGATAATGATGTAGGTAAAAATTAAAGTTTCTAATCCAGCTCAGTTTGACGTTATTATATATATATATATATATATATATATATATATATATATATATATCCGACAAACTTCACCTGAGAAATAGTTAAATAAGGCGATACATGCATGAATTTACAATTTACATTGCGCAATCGAACTATAACCTCAAATAGTTACGAAAAAAATACGAATGTAAATTTACGTAATCTTGAAATTTTGTAGATATATATATAGTTTTATGTTTAACGCCATTGTAGCAGCCCGTAAGACTAATGGCTAATAAAAGAAAACTATATAAAAAGTCTGCTTCGATGAAAAAAATCGTACATATCGAAAAATCGCTGAAAAATATATAATTTTTCATAGTTTTTTTTTTCCTCAAAATTCTGCTAAAAATTTCGCCACTGAATCGGAGTTAGAAATAAAGATTTTACGCTACTGAACCACTCGAACTTTCACAGTTTTTAATCGATCTACTTAAAAGTGGCCAGGTAGTTTTTTAACACCAGAAGGCATTTGTAAAACGCGGAGATTATTTAAAATATGCTTTCGCAAGCGCAAACCGAATTTCAAGAGGACCAATTGAAAACGGTAAAAAGAAGTATAGCTTTGAGAAAAATGCGCCAGCTTAAACAACTTCACTAGTTGAAAGTCGAAGGTGCTAGGATCGCTGTAGCTTCATAGGAGAATATATTAAGCTTGTTTGAATTTTTCCATATTTTATGAAATATTCTTCCTAATAGTATAAAGATGTCTACAATGGCTGATACGGCGAACTCTCATTCTTGCATACTGCACATCTGTATTTATTAAGTCTCGTTAATTTATAACGATAATTGAAAAATTCTATCATTATAGAAGCATTTAATTGTGCTACAGGATATATATATATATATATATATATATATATATATATATATATACATACATACATGAAGAATAGAAGCTACAAATTGCATTGAGCAAATGTAATATTTATAAGAAGCTTAAAAATAATTGAAGTATGGTATATTTAATAATTTAAGAAATTAATTTTTACGCAGAATATTAAAGATTTATGTCGAAGTAATAGGAAAGTCTAATATTACAGTATCTCTCTAATCTCAGAATAGCGAGTATAAATCGCTTCGATTACATTTAAATAATTCACTCATATTAAGTGAATTAATCACGAGAAACTTGAAGTTATTCGTAACAGATTGCACTGATTAAAATTTTAAATTACCTTCGCGTAAATCACCGATATGCAGTTTAAATTTGCCTAGAAAACTATTCATAATTTTAAGAAGTTGCAGACTTGAAACAAATGACGATTGTTTTTCATTAATTTCATAATATATTAAACTCTATATACAATTAATTATATTTAATGCGGGTCTTAGTTTATATCGTAATCTCCGACTTTCACTGATTTTAACGGACATACGATCAAAAATTTCGAAATAGTCCGTAATGAACGTTTTTATACCTATAAAACGAATTCTCTAGAATAACGAATCCCTTGCTCTCCATTTATCTATCTTTTACACAGTTACGTCACACTGAACATTTTTCTAGTTCCACATCCATCGCCTCTCAAAAAAGCTCCATCAAACCCGATCGCTCTATATCGAAAACACATAAATTTAAGCCTCCCGACGCTTCTCGTCAGAGCGATCTCCCCGTACCCCCCTCCCCCTCCCACTCTCTCTCTCTCTCTCTCTCTCTCTCTCTCCCACTCGCTCACACTCCAACTCTTCCAAGAAGAGAGAGAATTCTGCAGCCCGTGACTATATCACTGGGCCCAGTGATAAACTGCGCGGACGCGACGGCGAAGACTTAGAAACGAAAAAAGAGAGAAGGAAAGAAGAGATAAAAAAGACACGCTCGTATTTTCCCGTGTGCGTGCGTGTGTGTGTGAGCGCGCGCCTTTGAGCGTCTGTAACGTGCAAGGCGACAGAGGAAGTGTAGTAGCATTAGAATGCTGGCGACGAGGGGGCGGAGGGGCGGGGGGGGGACGGGTGGAAGGAGCCGGAGGCCTTTTATCGGCGGCTTTCGATCTCCGCTATCGGGAATCAAAGCCGCGCTGTCGTTTATAAGACCTGCGTATTTATGGTCCGTGGGGGGGGGGAGGGGGCCCCGTGGCCCCCCGCGGCCGATCGACGTCGGGTGGCGCCTTATTTTACAACGACGAAATTTTTATCGCGCGCGCCTCAGCCGCGGCGTCAAAGTCGAAATCGCCTCGCCACCTTACCCTTGGCACCGCCGCGTCTTCCGACAAGGTGCGAAGTAGTTGGTCGGCAGGCCGGGTCGTTTGAGATCTGCGCTCTTATGCACGAGTGTGCATATAAATACGTGTATGTTGACAGTGACGGTTTGTCGGGTGGGGTGAGTGTGCGCGTGTATATGGGATATTTTGTTTGCTCGGATCGTGCGTACGGCCACCGACAACAAGTTAAGCAGTTCAAGAATACAATTTGGCGATAAAGTCAAAATATTCTCAGAAGTGATCAATGCTGCATATTTCGAAGCTTTAAGGAAAAAATACTGCAAATTAATTGTTTTTTTTTTTGTTTTCAAAACCAAGATTAATTTGTCTTTGTCAATTGTTGTTAGAAAAATATCGTTTGTATGTAGATCTTATTTAACATTTAAAAAAAGTCTGAATATTATCAAGAAACGGATTTTGCACAAAATAATGAGATCTGCAATTTCGTCTTCTAATAGTTTGGAAAAAATAGCGATTTTGATCGAATTCCGAACAATTTGGTTATTATGCACAAAGTGGATTCAAGCAGCATGCATATCTGAGATTTGTGCGCAATCTTGTTGCTATCACTAATTTATCGATAAAATCAGTAGATTTATATACATTTTATGACGAATATGTAGTTTTTTGGCCTTGGATTATTTTCAAAATTGATTCAAACGAGAATAATCGACGTCTACGTTCTGAGCGGTATTTTTCGAAAAAGCGATATCATTGGCAAGTTAGCGTGGGTTCCATAATTCAACCCCTGTGTTTTCCTTCGAAAAAAAAAACGAAAGTTTCAGTAGCTTTGTATAGCGCTCGGTTGTTTTCAATCAAATTTGATAGATTAACTTATGAAATTTGAAGTTAATTTGTTAATAAATTGATAACGAGATCTTAAGGCAAAATTTTATACATTCTGCAATAATCGAATAATCCATACGGGCGGGTTTCCACGCGTTAAAATCTGAATACTTGAAGTTTTCGACTGTAGGTGTAACTTTTAAGCTTTAATAAGTGAAAAAGGACTTTCCGTACTCTTCAACAAGATCTGACTAATTTAAAATACCAAAGCATATAAAAGGACTCATCGCTTAAAAAGTCAAAAACAAAAAAAAAAAAGAAAGAAAATTCTCGAATCGCCTCATTTAAAGCAATTTTATGCGGCGCCGACAGCATTTGCAATTTGTAGAATTGATTTTTTCTTTTCTTTTTTTTTTGGCTTGCCGCGCGCTGAAAAACTCCCAACACGGCGCCCACCCCCTCTCGCGGGCTCTTCATAATCCAATAAACATTACACAACTTCGCGCGACCAAAGCTACCCGTACAGGCAATCGGCTTAGTTACACTCGCTCGCCGCGCCCTGTACTTCACACCTCGACGATCGTCGTTCTCGCGCGCCGCGGTATAATTGGCTGCGCGCGCGCCCGTAAAAAAAAAAAAGATAATACGAGAATGCCGTGTATACGCGTAGTTTTGCTGAAAAATGTACATATATATATATATATATATATATATATATATATATATATATACGCACTTTATCGCCGAGATCTGATAATTGCTGGAGGTTTTGTAAGCCAGCACTTTGGTATGATGTTTAACGGAGCAAATTAAGTCGAATGCAGTATAACCATTAACTATTTATACATAAATATATACATATATATATATTAGGCGGACACACGTGTTCCAGTTTACGAGGAATCAATTATAAGCGCGACAAAATGCATTTAACACGATTTTATATATATATATATATATACGCATCACAATAAAAACCCTGCTGTGGCTCATCCTCGGCGCGGAAAACGACCGTGATTTAATTATACATCCCCTCTCTCCCCGCCCCCCCATCCACCCCTCCCGGTCTCCCCCCACAGTCGCATTCCGCGAGTCCATATCGCTCCATCGACGGTAAGCGAGAGACATCGCGGGGGAAAATCTAAAAGTTTTTATATTCAGCTCGGCGGGCGCTTGCAAATAATCCGTATACCAGTTTTCGCGGCTTCTTTTTTGCCCCCCCCCGCCCTATCCTTTCGCAGCCAGTAACGCCGCCCCTCCCCTGCGTCTCATCCCGTCTTTTAATGAGATCTCGAAGAGGACTGAGAGGTGAGCATCGCCCGGTGAGTTCTCCCAAAGAGAGCCATCAGAGATATTTGTGCGTGTGTGTATGTGTGTGTGGATTCACAGTCGTTACTCACCGTCGGCGATTGCGCGCGCGGATTTATCGGGCGGAGAGGCGGGCCTGTCGCGCGCGCTCGACTTTTATGCGGCTCCTCCGCTAAACGTGGATAGTATCGGATGGATTCGCATCTCGCCAGCCGTATAAATTCGCTCTTGGAATCAATGCCCACAATACATGTTAAATGTGCGCGCATATATATATATATATATATATATATATATATATATATATAAACATAGAAGAAGAGACATAGATACAGATATTACTCAGAGCGAGTAGGCCGGAGCTTTGTTAAGCTAGCTCCTATCGACCACAAAACAATCTTAATATTGTTATAAAATAAAAAGCAATTTTTCACGTTTTTCGTAGAATATTCTTGTCAAATGAAAATACTACATTATTGGCATATAGACGATGGTACAGGAGGAAGCGGGGGCGTGGTGGGAGAGAGGTAGCGAAGATACGGGATTTCGCGTCCCATCGCCGTTACATCAATGCAGCATCTATGCAACATCATTATTAGCACACACACTCATCGAATCCTCGTAGGTCATATTTAAAGGCGTCTTATATTCGTTTTTCTGTCAGCTGTATAATTGTACTATTGTTAAAATTAAACGAATATAGGTTCATTTAATATAAAATCATAATAAATGTATTTATTACTATTAATTATAATTATCTACAACATATATTGAGTATTTAGATTTTGAATTGTGAGAATCGAGAGCATCGAGTAATAGTCCGGTAATGATAAAGAACAAGAAGTAGCAAAAGAAACATCGTTTTCCCAATAATAATTTTACATTGTATCTTATTTGGGAAACGGTTCGAAATTCAGCTGTATAGGATATGAAAGTCTTACGGTATTTATTAACTCAATTTAAAATCAAAGATTATTTATCAAGGATCATTTTGATCCCGAAGAACAAGATATAGTGGATCGTCGCGCAAAATTAAAAAAAAAAAATAAAGAAAGTTTGTTCACGTTGTGACTTGATAGTTTGGATCAGGTCGTTAATTGAAACTTAACACGTGGTTAATGCACGAGTCAATATTAAATAATTTATGAAGTTTTAGAATAAATTGAAGCATAATATACATTTGTATTAAATAAAACGAACTCGTGCTCAATGTGGTCGAGGTCACAAGGAACCTAAAGGCTTCTTTTTTCCACAATTCCCTGATAAGAGTACATAACTGACTCCTTAAGGAATAAACATTAAACATTCCTATTTTTAAAAGAATAAAAAAAAATTTATAAAAATAACTTCCCACGTCATGGCTTCGCTCGCATGGACCTTCCTCACCGCCGGCATGACACAATTTTGACGTATGAAAACAATGCCGAATAATTTATACTCTTTTCGAGCAGCCAATTCCCGAATGCTAATTACCATCCGCCATTCTGACTTTTTTGGCGATGGGTAAAGAATTTTTCAGTAATTTGTGTGTACTTGATGGAAATTTCCGATAAGTTTTGAGTAAAATCCCCGAACAGACAAACTTTGTGATGTTAAAAAACAGCTGACAAACACACACTAATGAAGATATGGTGCTAAAATTTTACGCGGACGTCAAGAATGGTGATACCAATATAGGAAAAAAATTTTGCCGATTCAGTTTACGCGCGAAGTTTAAATGCACCTGTTCGAGTCAATTGATCATATGACATACCAAACGGTGCGTTGGTATATCATACAAACAAGAACTGATGTCATTAAGATGATAGCTTATGATTAATCAATTAGACGATCAATAGGCGATGATATTTGGATACGCGTAGGTTAAAAGTAGGACGTCGCCATCTGGTGGCAAGATGTCACCGCTTCATTAGAGATCAGTCGAACCGCGGCTTTCACGACGGAGGGACATTTTTTGAATAGCGGAAAGACGAAAGTCATATGTCTAAGTAACTTTTCAGACAGTGATTCAGCTAATTTATCGCAATTATTCGTTTAACGGGTGATATTTTCCGTCTGGATTTCGGGAATGGACGTATATATTGCTTCTTATCAATCTGCTACACAATTTACAGCGATAAACAAATTAAAAAGCGTAATAGTAAGTTCTATAATATCCCCAACGTTATACCAGCAATGCATAAAAGTACTGTAAGAATACAATTATAAATTAGACTACGAATATCCAAGATCGTAACTTAGTAATGAAATTAATTTGCTAATCTAATGCGTGAATACGAATTCGTTGAAAAAATCTCGGTGCGTGAAAATAATAAAAGTATGCTGATTCGTATATATTTTGGCCAACGAATTTGAAATCACACTCTTCCATCCACTCGTCCTAAGCAACCGTCCCTCTCCTAAATACGCCCATACACGCAGCTCGAAACTGAAAACTAGACTTCAAAAAAAAAATCAACGCTCAGCAAGAGCACTTAATCCGAGAGAGAGAAAGACAAGGGGAGAAAGAGAGAGAGCAAGGCAGTGGGGGGGGGGATGTCGCGATAATCCGGCAAATTGGACAGCGAAAATCGCGTCCTCCTCCCATCGATCGGGCGAGCCGATTGAACGGAATCGCCGCAGCGGGTCCACGAGATTCCGCGCCCGAGCGCGTGCATACGCTCGTAAAACCATTAGCGCGTGAAAAGCTCTCGGGCGGTTGGGTGGTGCGGGGGGGGGGGTGGCGGGAGGGCGTCGGAGCCGCGGTGTACGCGGCAAGAGCGCGTCTGGAATGCGGGCTTCATTCAATTGAATTAGCTCGCATGCCCGTTCTTACTCACTCTCTCTCTCTCTCTCTCTCTCTCTCTCTCTATCTCTCGAGTGATATATCTGTGCCTAACGACACAGTATATGTATCTAAGCGAAAGGGTTGGCATAGTTCGCTCTCCGATCGCCGCGACGTCGGCGAGGGGAAAACGACGCGCGCTGCGTGGTCAAGAGAAAAATTCGATAGAAAACAGTAGGGGACGGAGAGAAAGTGTGAGAGAGCGAGCGAGAGGGAGAGAGAGAGAGAGACTTTTTGACTTTAGCGCGGCTCGTAATAAGGGACGAGCCCCGTCCCCCCTCCGCCCCGACCTCCCGCCACCCTGAACGTAGGCAGCTCAGTCGGCTCGGATTAATATTTAAGCTTTATCGCTCGGGGGTATCGGCTGCCGTTGCCGTTGCCTCTGACGCCCTGATGGCCAGAGTACACGCCGACTTCTGAAACGCGCGCGCGCGCGCACGCCGCGGCTGGGAATCGATTTGGCGTGCGAGGAACACGGGGAGGCGGCCACGGTGGCCGACCGGCCGGACGCGCGCCCGACAAGATCGTTTCTCGCACGGGCGATCGGGCGACGTGAAAACGCGCGAACGATGCGCACAGGCATTGGCGGAGTAACGAAATTTTGGCCGTATATATATGTATATAATATTCATAATGTAAAAAGCGAGGCGATCTCTTGGTAAGACTGTATATATGAAGATACTTGATTCGTTACGGTCGAGTGAATATATACATATTAAGGGGCGTCTTTATAAAGAGGTCCGTGCCCAGGGCCATAGATTTGAGAGATCCTCCCGTTTAAAGAATGTGAGGAAATTATTATCTTCATTGCTAAAATATCAATTTTTAGTGTAATGAAATTAATATTAATGTTTAATGTAAGGAAATTATTATCTTCATTGCTAAAATATTAATTGTTCAATAAAAGCTTTAAACTCGCCTATATGCTGGTAAATTTTTAAAAGACCTCTTGTATGAATGCGTCAAAGGATATTCTATAACGTGTGAGAATGGATTTCAGAAATCCTAAATTATTCATATTACGAAATTTTATAATTACAAACTTTATTAGCGTATTGGATGCTTTTCAAGTGTCTACTTGCGATGCAAATACGATATTTCCAATAATTTCTATCTGTTCGTCGCCTATCTTTACCGGTAAATAAGATCGAAATCTCCGAAACTTTTATTTCCATTTTCAGTTAATCTTAGATACCTAATAACGTTCAATAAACGAAGCGTAGCGACGATTTCCAACAACAATAGATGCTTTTCCAATTGTTTAACGAACGTCATACTTATCTCGGTCTTCAAGAGCTATACGTATGAAAGTTCAAGGGTATCATTGCTACTGTTGATTGCAAAACGACTTGACATTCTAGGCTCAATTCCATTAACGAACATCGGTATAATTGAAACGTAATTTAATCCATGGTTACGGTATTATAATTGTAAGGGAAAAAATAGGATGGCTTTCGCCAGCCTTCTTGGACCTGGGGCCTCGCAGCTTCGAAAGACTGCCCTGCACAGAGTCGGGTGGCACGTCGCTCGTGTCGCGCGCTCTTGCGCTCGCGCGTCGTGTTTACGACACGAGGGCGGCACTTGAACTTTGAAGGTATTCACTTAACTGAAAGTTATTCCAGGTAATAGGATTGATTTGAATTTTCGAGAACCGAAGAGGAGAGCGAATATATAGATATATCAGTATTGACCAGTGTTGTATATTACAAGAACAAATGTTTCGAAGGAGCTTTAACATAAAAACAAATGTGTATAATAATGGCATTTATTAATAACAAATATATATGTATGGCAAAATGAAGTTCTTGTTTGCCAATGCATGTGCATGGAATTTCAGTCACACGTAACTCGAACTACTGATAAATACTGGTTTTTTGTCTAATTAAGAAGATCGAGGTGGGGAATTTGCAGTCGCTGAAGAACCAAATGATTCCACCTTGATAAAATTAATGAAATTTCATAAAACAAAATTCATATGCATGCCATTCTTTTTTTTTATCACCTCTTCCTTTTTTAATAAACTAGAATTTATTTTGCTATGTTCCATTCGAATCTGATATAACTAAAAATTGACTGTAAAAGCAAGATATTTACAAATATGACCAAAAATACTAGTATATAAATAATTTTCACATGATAATTAGTAGAAGCTAGGTAAGGTATTAATTTTTTCATTACACTTAATCCATTTTATCAAGCAGGAAACAAGCGGTTCTCTGCTTACTATGAGCTCGCATTGTAAGTAAAAATAATTAAATTTTTCATAACTATATGTGTGTGTGTGTGTGCTGTTGGACACAAATTTACTTAAGTAACTGGTTACAAAATGTAACTGAAAAGACATAATTTCCATGTCCCCCCCGCATAGATCCTTATCTACTTAATGTCAGAAGAATTATAGTTGATAATGCTTTCATTTTAAATGTATTTCATATAAAAACGACAATTCTTGTTATATAAAATGTTGAAAATTGATTCATTCCATTAAATAATTTATTATTATAAGTTATAATTTATGAACATTAATTTATTAACAATGTATAATTTAATAATTACTGTTATTTATTTAAAATTTCATTATATACAATAAAAGGCATTGAAATCACTTGGAAGCTTACGTGTTTCGAAACTAATTCTCATATAGACAATACATGAATTTACCATAACTTGAATGCAGTTTTCGTAAATAAGGATAAAGTAAGGAGCTCTTCCCAAAACCTGATCGGACATGTAAAAAAATTTATTTAAAAAATCTCTCAAAAACTTCTGATAAAATACACCGTTGTAGTCAAATGAAAATTCTAGAATTTTCAGTTACATTTTAACTAGAAATTCATTAGTCTATAATCAAGAAAATTTATACGCTTTTACAGAAAATTCTGCATGCTTAGTTACTTAATCTTCCGACATAGGCAGAAAAGTGTTCTTAACAGTGTAGGTAGAATTAGTAATATAAACTGAGAATAATTGAAATCATATTGGTAACGTTGAACTTTAGTCTCGATTATGAATTTGCCCCTTCATTCTTAACGTATCGTATTGAAGATGATTAAAACTGGCTTGGATTTTGCCAAACCATTCATCAAATTATCCATTGGTTTCGTGCGAAAATCAGCCGTTTCATCATACGCATTTACGAATAAGAAATTAACGCGAAACGAGCAGATATTATTTTCCATCGGATACCTGCTCAGTTGGCTATCTGTTCATCTATGTAAATGAGCATAGATCGGGATCATTTGGCCGAGGGATTTAAGCCAGCTTTAAAATCCTGTCAAACACACTTGTTATCTTCAGCAACTCGCATCCAATTTACTTTATGAATTTGCTAATTTGCCAATTGACTTTTATTGATTTTTTTTTTTCAATCTTTAGAAACCAAGGCGAAAATCCATGACCAGCCCGTCTTTATAATATGAGTAGATCAAATAGCGCGGTCAGCTTATCAGACACATTCGTCGGGGGGGAAGCGCATGCGATTTTAGAACACTACAGACCTCACTTCGATGTGGCCGATTCAATTGCTATTATAGGCGCACTAATAGGTCAATAGAAAATATAAACATCGGTATTGGCTGACGTGTTATATTTCCGGATAATAACATCAGCGCGGCAGGAGAATCCATGCGGGAGAAAATTGCTTTAGCATTGAAACAGTCGTTGGGATAAGAAAAGGGAGCGCGAATTTTGTGGAATATGTGTGTATATGTATATATATATATATATATATATATATATATATATATATATATATAATAAACGATTTGTTTCAGTCGCTGGCGATACTCGGGATCATCGATTCATAAGATATGTATATATATATATATATATATATATATATATATATATATATATACATATCTTATGACTTGTATTATAGAGCGAAAGAGCATTAAGTTTACAACTTAATTTTCTAGCTCGCCGATCCGAGAGAGAGAGAGAGAGAGTAAATAGTGAAGGAGCGAAGGAGGGAGAAAGAGAGAGAAAAAGGGAGAAAGACACTAAGCTCGCGTTCGACTAAAAAGTCAACGAGTCGACGTCCGAGGCCGCAGCGGCTATAATAAATATGTCCGTGGCGTCGTTGTCGCCGTTGAGCCGCGTTTAACACCCGGGCGATTTTCTGCATTTTAAACTAGTTTTCTTTACACCGCCACGCGGAGGACGCACTGGATGCGTATGTCTATCTAGCTATCTATCTATATATATACATACATATATATATATATATATATATATATATATATATATCGAGGCTCGTAAAATTTCGTTCCAAAACCCGATCGCCGTCGCTCACTATAGTTATACATGCATGCCATGCCGCCTTTAGACGTATCGGGCAACACAGAGGCAGGCAGCAGCGAAATCGTCTCGAACCGGCAACCGGCGCATCGCCGCCGATCGTGCATCTCTAAAATCGGGATTCTTTGAAGGAACGAGAATTCAGGCGAGATGAGGAGAGGGTCGAGGAAAGAGAGTGGGAGAGAAAGAGAGTGAGAGACAGGGAAAGATAGAGATCGCAATCGGAGGCGCGCACATGTGTATATCCAGAGGCCTGAGAGAGAGAGAGAGAGAGAGAGTGAGAGAGGGGGGCGAAGGGGGCAGAGTGTTTGACGACTCTGTCGAGTCCTCCCGTCCATCTGGGCCTTTTCCCGCTTTGCTTATGCGATCGCCACGTTCTTTGGCTCGCTCTCTGCCCGCGATTATGCTAATTAATGAGCTGTTAGTCGAAGAGAAATAGCGAGCATGCACGGGAGCTCGCTCGGTAAATAAATAATAGGGAATGTGGGCCGCTCCCCTCCCCCTCCCGCCCGCCACCCTTCTCCCTCTCGCTCATCTTCCCTGCTGGAGAGATGCTATCGGCGAAAGCTCAAGAGCCGAGAGAGAAGAAGACGTTGGTAGGCAGGGCGCTTCTTCTTCTTCTTCTTCTGCCGTAGGTGTATATGAACACCGAGAGAGCGAGAGAAAGAGAGAGAAAGAGAGAGAAAGAGAGAGAGAGAGAGAGAGAGAGAGAGAGAGAGAGAGAGATTGATCTGCGCGGCGTTAAGTAATTGGCCCGAACGATTACGGCGCATTATATTCACCTCTCGCGCGAGCATTCTCTCGTTCCTTCTACCGCCCTTTCCCCTTCCCCGCGCGCAGGTTTCCCTCGCTCTCATTCTCTCTCTCTCTCTCTCTCTCTCTCTCTCTCTCTCTCTCTCTCTCTCTATATATATATATATATATATATATATATATATATATATATATATATAACAGCGGCCCCGCATGAAGAGAAGATGAAGAAATCCCGCGTGTATGCGCGTCCCGGGCGCTCTTTGCTCCTCGCGGAGATAAAGACGTTATACGCGCTCGCGCGCGCACAAGCCCGCGACTCGAAAAGCCGCGTGAGCGAGCGAGCGAGCGGGCGAGCAAGGGAGCAACGGAGATAGAGAGAAGAGCCGAAGAAAGATAGTACGGACAAGCCGAACGGGAATTTTACGAGCAGCTCGTAAAGTTAACGAGGAGCGAGCCGAGCGAATGTATATATATATATATATATATATATATATATATATGTGCGCGCGCGCGCGTGTATAAACGAGTGTATATATCTATATACGCGAGCCCTCGCTCCCGCTGCCCGGTTTAGCTACATTTTTTACTCGCTCCTCGCCACCTCCTCCTCCTCCTCCTCCTCGCTCCTTTCCCTCCTCCCCCGCCCTCGCCCTTTCTTCATCTATCTCCTTCCTCGACTCTGCCATTAGATGCGCGAATGACCGCGCCTCGCTCGCGCGCGCGAGCGGCAGCGTGAATTCGAGCTGACGCGCCGACTGCTCGCGCTCGCGCGCACCTCCACCCCAACCCCCCCCCCCCTCGCCACCCGTCGCACACTCTTTCTCCCGCAGTCCCCGGGTCTGCGTGCAGGAAATGCGAAAGCGCGCAGTTGTGCGCACTTGAATCGCTCGCGTCTGATGTAATAAAAACCGCGCGCAGAGGGCGGGTTGCTCGTATATATATATATATATATATATATATATATATATATAGACCTACGGAGCCCTGGCCGCGTGCTCGAAGGATAAATTTTCCTCGAATATAAAAAGAAAAAAAACGAAACGAAAACGAGGACCATATGTCGATAATACCGCCTACGCCACCGTTTTGTATTATCTTATAACGTGTATATAGGCACACATATACATACGCCTCGTGCGCAGTGCCGATGGTTGCATGGACTTTTGATGCGCGAGCTCACGCCGCGAATTATATTCGGCGAAGAGGAGGGGGTCACGACAGTCTGTCTGCGCGACGAGTGCGTGCGAGACTCTATCTTCTCAATTCAGGGAAAAAGTCGTGTAATTACAACTGCTACACGCACACACATACACACATTATAAATATATAGCAAATCATATATCATAAATAAAGTATATGACTACCACCTCCGTATAACCTTGTAAGTTTCTCCTGCGACACGTTTATCAAACCGCACCATGAGTCGCGCATCTGTTAATTGTTGCAAGCTAACGCTTGCGTATATATAAATATAAGACTGAATACTAAATATATTTACTCGACAAAACGAGCAACATCGTCCCGTTTATATATATATATATATATATATATATATATATATATATGTGTGTGTATATATGTTAAGACCATTTCGATTTATCGCAGGTTGAGAGACACATTCTCGATTAATATTATAGGCGAGATCATATTATTTACACACTGTCGTGGAGTTTATAGTGCTGAATCGATGAAAATGTAACGAGATAGCGAATCAGATAGTTCGTATGGAAAATCATTTTAATCAAGAGCATGAAAACGAATATGATTTCTTCAATGTTATGACTCTATAATATCGTAGAAAGATAAAGCAAATTTGTTACATATTTACTTACTGATAAGAAAATAAACTAATTTTTAAAATCTGTCCTTAAAAATCCCAATATGAATGTGTAAACCTAAATTTTCTAAACATTTAATACGTGTGATATATTACTTGTAATAGCAACAAAAGATTCATTAATTATACTGCCGCAAAAAATGTCGTCTTGCAAAAATTACGAGGCAAATTAGCTTTAACTTATATATATATATATATATATATATATATATATATATATATATATATATAGAAATTTTTTTAATATATTCAGTATAAATATTCCGACATGATGAAATCAAAGTAAATTGAACTCGAAATTAACTCTAAAAATTGTAATATTTAGCGTAGTTCTTATATATTAAGTATGACAGATTAGCTAATATAAATACTAAAATCTGTGTGACGCCACCTATTGTCAAATTTTGGAATGTTCGATAGCGTGATTATTTTTCGCATTTTATCGTCTACTTTTCAATGAAACTCATTCTACTCTGAAAAACATAAAGAACTTTTTTTATACCACGAATTGACGGTTGAACGCTCAACTGTGCAAGTATCGGTCATAATCATTACACAAGATTACAAACATAAATAAATCACTTATTCGTATCTGTTCGTGATTATGACAAATATCCAGTATGATGATCAGGTATGACGCGTATGTGTTGATTAGCAATAGATATAAAGATGCTTGATCAGTTTCAGATCAGCTTTGTCTCATGAGGTTTTGGCCAAGCCTTCATTATCTGTCAGGATAAATTATCAAATTGTAATAAATATATATTCTGTCAAAATTCTGTTGCAATTGATTGAATAGTTATTGCCATTTTTATAATGATACAAATAAATGTTGTCTTTTTATTAGATAGAAAATATAGTAAATGTGTGTATATGTACACTTTATGATTTAGGCTTCAGGCTAAGGAATTGAAAACGCCAAGGTAATTAAGGCATTTACAGATCGTTCACCGTTAACAAAGTTTGCCCATGAGAATAATGACTTCGTTTCTGAAATGCCTAACTCTCCACTGATAGAGGAACAAAAAATTGAGCAGCTCACTTCTAAATACCAAACATGACTCGCATCTTCTATCGTGCAAAAAGTCTCTAATAATTACGTGTAACATATAGTCTATTATAATCCAGATAATACATATATATGGATGTGTGTGTGAGTGTTTTTGTATATGAGCAGAACCAGATTTACATAAGAATCTCTAGAATTGTACTCGAACCTCTCCCGCCATATATCTTCTTTGCACTAATAACCTCTTTATTTAAAATTCATCAAATTTATTCTTTTTTAAATAATATTTATAGTATACCTCTAAAGTATTTAATGAAACTGAATAAGATTTTGATAAAAATTACCAATGAAAGAGTAAAATTTAAATTCTTAACAAAATTTTTATAGCTTTTGTCAAAGCTTGAATACAATGACAATGAATGTATAATACAGCTTTTATAAATATCAAGTGGTAACTATTAGCAGCGTCCAAAGCGCATAATACAGTATGCCTTGATGAACGTCATCAAATGTTTCCAAAGATTGCTTAAATTCGTCCATGTATCCGAATTTTTTACATTTAGACTAGTTTCGTAATCTGTAAAGACTGGCAATGTTGAGTACAGTATGGTAATAAATTACTTTTTTCCACTAAGATTCAAAATTATATTGCATAAAAACAAAAATGTGAATATTGAGTTTAACCAAACTTGACATGTAGTTTATAGACATTTCCGAATAAATGTTCCAGTCTTTTACCTTTTACGAATTCATCTACAATTATATGAGGCGTGATCGATAATATAAGAAAACTTTTTAAACTCTCAGTGCTATATTTGTTTAGTAATTTTTTTTTTAAGATGCGACAATGGTAGTTTTAGTGGATGTTTACTATGATGACATCGGCTATCCTTTCTAAAAAAAATTTACAGAGAATTTGCATTAAGTTTTCTTTCAAGAAGTGATAGCTTGCGGTAATATTCTTAAAATTTTCATTGATGCTTTTTCTGACTATTTTTTTGTATTATTGGCTATCCAAGCAAGAATTTGGGAATAGTATAATACTTTTAAAAACAAACAGAAATGAACTGAATTGTCGAATTACAATTAGAGAACTTTCTGAAGATCTCGGCATGTCATATGATATATAGCATAGTAAGTAGTTTTCTAAATGTTTTGCATATGAACTGCGTGGCTGTAAAATTTGTTGTACCGATGCTGCAGAATTTCAACCAAACCATTGACTTTATGGCATCACTCAAGATGTACTACATAAAGTAAACAAGGTCGCTTGACACAATGCTTGACCGAAACATAAGAGATGACGTATCTTAGATTTACAGATACGGTGGTCCAATTAACGTCGAATCGTCTAATGAGAAACATTGAACGTAATCAAGAGCGAAAAAACACGATGAATGCCATCGAACACGTAAACGTCTTCCTGGCTGTGTTTCGCAAGTTCCACCGTTTAGGGTATTAGGAATTTTCATCAAACTGTCAAATGGTTAATAAGCATTGCGACAAAAGTCAAATTTTGTAGCTACATCAGTCATGGTAACTACAACGCTATGCACCTGACCTATGCTTTATTTTGTGTTCGTCAATTTTTGATCAAATACACATCACTACATGATATTACGATCATTGTATTTATTTGACTCTCTTGTGACGTCTTTTTATAATCAAAGTTTAAAGCATTTGAATATTTCTATGTTCAAAGCATCTCAATGCGATATGATAAAGTGAATTTCAATGATTTTTTGTATATTAGAAAAGGCACTAGAACCTGACTAGAAGTGAATTTTATCCGATGACGCCTCCTTTTCAAGCGACTTCATCGACATCCACGAAGAATTATTCTTTATTCATAATAAATATTAGAAATAAATATTATTGCCAGAAACTCAAAAGTCTCATTATATTTTACCAACCTTTTGAATATGTTAAAAATAAAATTGAAGCTAATTCACACTTCATACGTGGAACATCCACGTATTCATAAAATTATGGCTCCACCCATATAAATCTGACTTTGAATATGGGAAACGTATGGAACGTACATGAAACCGAATTAAAAAAGATATGAGCATATAATTATATAGTTTTTTACACCTTTTTACGATAATTTAACCGAAGAATCGTAGGTGAACGACTGGAACAACTTAATTCAGAAAGAAAAAAATCAAAAATTCTACCTCACATCGACAATATACGCTTTCCATACTCAAATCGTGCGAGAAAGAGCCACGCTCCCATTCTCATGTATTTGCCGAGCAAAGTGAAAATGGCCGATCGAGCCGGGTGCGAAAAAGCCTGTCGGCGCATCAACGAGGCGATAATACGTGGGCGGCGGCGCGTCAACAACAACGACAGCAACAAACGACGACGAGGACGACAACAATGGGCCGGTCATCGTAGGGCCGCGGCGTAAAATGAAAAGCGCGAGAGCAAGGGCGCGACTATCAAGATGGAGGGACGGGGAGGTAACGCGCAGCTCGTAAACGCGCAAAATTAGAAAGTAAGAGGTCTTTTTTCGCGGGGGCGGAGGAGGGGAGGCGGGAGTACCGCGAGGCTCTACACGCCCGGGGACGAGGCCGAAAGTTTTGTGCTCGCGCGCGCGCGCACGCGCGCCTTTATAAAACGGCCGTTAACGCTAAACTTCCGGGAACGCGCGGCGAGTTAATCGCCTAGCGCTAACGAGCTTGCAGGAGAAGTTCTTGCACCTCTCTCCGACTCTCGTGCAAGTGAGTGTGGACGAGCTCCGAGATTTATATGTGCATATATATATATATATATATATATATATATATATATATATATATAGAGAGAGAGAGAGAGAGAGAGAGAGAGAGAGAGAGAGATGGATGGGTATGTACAGGTATATAATACCCAGCGCGCGCATCGCCTTGCCCGTCGGTCGTCGCGCGCGAGCGCTCCGCGAGGCCTGTAATTTCGCCTCTGCTCAAATTACTTTTTACGCGCGCCGCGAGAGCGCGCTTTTTGCGCTAAAGCGCCCGATACCTATATAGATAGAAGGCCTGTAATCACCTAATAAAATGACGCCTTCGAGCGAGCCGCGCCGGGCCGCGCGCAACAGACCGAGAGCGAGCCTCCTCCCTCTATATATATATATATATATGCAGGCTATGTGTGTGTGTGCGTGTGTGTGTGCGCGCGCGTATGTACAAACCTGATGGGAAAACAATTTCTAGCTCTATATTGGATGGGTAGGAGGAGATTTAACGCACTCGGTCGCAGACGAACGGGCGCGCGGGCGCTGCGAATTCCCCGGCGAGAGAGCTCGCTCGGGACGCTTTTCGCGCCTCTGTAATAATATCGATTTTTCACACCTCACTCGGCTGTTTTGTTTTTATTTTTTTTTTTTTTTTATTTATTTTTATTTTTTATTTTTTATTTTTTTTTTTGGAAACCGAATACCAGGGCGCGCCTGCACCGCCCCCGGAGCTTTTCGCGCTCTGACTTTTTGTCGGATTTTTCGATGTATATGTATAAGAGCCCCGCAGCTGCAGCTCCGTGTTTCCCGAGGTCTTTTGCAGCACTCTCTTTACGCTTAGTTTGGTAATGAGTTTTAGGCGAAGCAGCGAAACGATGCATAGATTGACAGCGAAACGATATGGGCTTTTAACCGCTTTAACGATCGCACTTTCGAATTCACGAAATGGCACCCATGAGAATTGGAATTTCATTTGGAATGGTATGAACTATTAAATTACATTTGCGCCGTTAGAGCCTAAAATTTTTTGAGCAATGAAAGATTTAAGAAAATCGAACGTACAATATTCTCTTCAAGCTCTCGAGTTGTTTTCAACCATTTTCGCAAAGAACGCGAAGGGAAAAAAGAGCGAGCGAAAAATAATTGTATTCCCGTCGATGAATTCTCAAAAGGGAAGGAATGCGCATAACCGTCCGATCGTAGAGGTCGTTATATATTTCTGCGCTAAATTGATAATTTAATTAAAAAGTAAAAAATTTCAAAAAAAAAATACGAAAAATAATCCAGTATCCATTCGTTTTCAAAATCGATCGGTTCGAAAGTTAACTCAATTAAGGGAAAAGGCGCGCGGCGAGCGGCAGCTGAGACGCGATTTCGTGTAAATCGCGTTTAACACTTTAAAAGTTGTAAATTATCGCCACCTCTCGCGACAACACCGTTATTATATATAGTACGTATAAATATACATATTCTTAAAGTATATATACATATTCCTTGCAATTTTTTTTATCGTCCAGCTGTGCTTCAAAGTACTTATACTGTATTTTTTTTTTTTTTTTTTTTTTTGTAAAACTCTGCATTTTTAAAATCTGTGTTAACTTATTATTTGTTTTTTCATTAAATTGTAAGAGAGGATAACGAGATAATTTAACCGACGGGTATAAATTACTCGACGATTAACAAAAACGAAAAGTATTAAATTAATTAAAATTTCAAAGCAACAAATCTCATTTATACGTATTATACGCGATGCGTCCCTATTCGCGCGTAAATTAATTCCACGCCGGTCGGATTTATGCGGACGCGGCGCGCTATCGATGGTCAATTCGACACCAAAGCAAATCCGATAAATTAAATATCAAAAATAAAAGGAATGCCCCGTGAATATATACCGGACAGATTATAAACCAGCGAGCAATCAACGCTTTCACTCCTCCTCCCAGTCCCCCTCCCCCTCCTTCGCCCGGCAAAATGAGACATCAACGGAGCCCCCCAAATGAACCGACAAACAGTGCGAACCGCGTCGCCGATAATAATGACAGGGTCTCAGGAGGAGTCCGCAATCGCGAATCTTAATTAGAAAGCCCGACTGCCCTATCAAAATCAGTTGGAATTCTCGAAATAAAGCAAAGTAAGAGAGTAGAGGAACGAAAGAAAGAAAGAAAGAAAGAAAGAAAGAAAGGAAGGAGAAACAAGCGAGCAAAAAAAAATAAATAAATAAAAGTAAAAATAAGAAATGAGCAAGAAGAACCGGCGACAAAGGGAATAACGAACCGATAATATACACGCCCGATCCTCCTAAGCCTCGCGGTCGCATCACCCGTGTACGGCGCAAATCCCCAATCTTTTTCCAGCGCTGCACCATATCTATATATATATATATATATATATATATATATATATATATATATATATATATGGTGCAGCGCATATATATACACACAGACACACGGACACATACACACAAACACACGGAGAGGACACCGGACGCGTCCAAATCTACTACCTGCCGTTGCTCTCGGGCCTCCTCACATTTAAATTCAGTCAATATGCGTCCGGGCCTCACCCCCCTCGCCCTCACCTCCACCTCCTCTTAATCTTTACTGCCGAACGGCGCAGGGCGCTCGCTCGCGCTCGGGCTCGCGCGAGCCCGGCTCCCACTTAAAAATCCGGCTTCCCCCATAAATATCCCCGGCGTTATCGCGCGGAGCGAGGAGGAGGAGGGTGGGGTGATTTGGCGGTGGACAGGGGTCGAGGGCGGGGGGTTCGGGAAGAAGAAGCCGCGCTTACCCAATAGCTTCGTGACGACGGCACCCTGCTGGTTCAGCGATAGAACGTGATTCGCCAGGTCGTTGTAGTGGCGCAGCGCGCCGAGGCCGTGCGACAGTTCCAGCATCCGCTGCTGCCGCGACGTGGACGTGCCGCCGCTGTTGTTACTGCTGCTGCTGCCGCTGTTGTTGGCATTGTTGTTGCTGTTGGCGGTGGCGGCGGCGGTGGTGGCGGTGGTGGCGGTGTTGATGGTGGTGCTGCCGCTGCCGGTCGTCGAGGCGGTGACGTTTGTGGTGGCGCCCGCGAAGAGGCTGGCCGCCCCGCAGTTCGGCAGAGTGATACCTGCAACCGAGAGACGGGACGCGTTTATATGGATAATGCATTAAGAGAACACTCTCTCTCTCTCTCTCTCTCTCTCTCTCTCTCTCTCTCTCTCTCTCTCTCTGTCGTTGATTTATGTCGTGGCCCTAGAGTAACGCCTTGTCCAATTAGCACTGTCCGAGCTTAAATTTTGAATGGATACGACTCGAACTTGAATTTTAAACGTGACAGCTGGAAATTCAGATTTTGGCACTAACTGCATGGCATTAAATGCGTTCCAAGTCAATCTTTGAATGGGCAGGATTCCAATCGAAAGTTTTAAATAGCATCGTGTTGCTGAAAATTCTTCGATTACAAATCGGCTCCATTAGAAGAATCCGAATTGGAATCTTTTACGTGACCAAATTGGAGCTGGGTTAATCTCCATTTATAAGATTGGTCGAAGTTATTCTCATTATAAATTATAGTTCGAATCGTCTCGATTCCAAATCTGCGTTAGAATCTTCATCGTTACAAAAATTGAATACACAGCGTCATTCTCAGGCATTCATATTTCACTGGAATTATTTCAATGTATGCTAAAATTCCACAACATTCTGTGCTAAAGCCGAAAAATTCATACGAACATGCACTAAAGGATTATTTGGAAATCTGCGACCACATAGAATATCATTGATTTATACATTCACACGCTCTTATATATCTGTTTTCCCCATAATTTGGTAAATACAAATGTCATATCTGTTAAATAAAATTAGCCTACTCCGGTAACCGAGTATTCCCTGTTTCTAAGTCAATACGCCTATTATCCTTAGATAATTTGATCTTTAATTTTTAACCACGCCTCATTAATTATACATATCATTTAGACCTTAGTATTTGTTTAAAAAATAACAATTTCGCAAATAAAATTCAAAGGAAAAGCTCTGTTTGCATTTATTTTTAAAATCGATTTGATATGAACTGTAATAATAAGTCTCTGTATTCGTACGGATTACGCTAGATAATGATTATATGCAGTCGCGAAATGAGCTAAGCTTCTCGATTAACGAATAAAACGCTAAGCGAGCAATCTAGATCATTTGCGGAGTATTTACGGACATGGCAATCATTCTCTTATTTCGACCGTATTGTGCTGGAGCAGGCGTGGCTTCGTACGAGCTTCCGTCGCGCGTGCAACAACGCGCGCCGAAATTTCTTCGCGTCTTTCTTTCCTTTTTTTTTACGTTAACTCTGCTGTATATTGTCTGGCTATTAGTTCGGGCGTTGTTAAAGGGAGTTTCGAACCGGTGGGCCTACGGTCCATTTTTAATGGTTTTCACGCGCTCTCGTCTAACTTTTTTTTTCTCTACGAATGCATACGTCCATAGATACATGGATATATATATATATATATATATATATGTGTGTGTGTGTGTGTGTGTGTGTGTGTGTGTGTATATATATAGTCCAAAAATCCTCTTTGCAACACACCGCGATCGTTCGCGCGAACGATTATTGCAGTTTTCGTTTCACGCGCGCGATGACGTAATTACGCCGACCGGGCCTGTGCCCGTGTTTTACGGGAATTTCGCTCGGACAGTGCAAGAGACAGAAGCGGGACATTAAAAAATTTTTATTCTAATGGGCGATAGTTTTGAAAAAACTGGTATATATATATATATATATATATATATATATATATATATATATATATATATTGAAAAATCAAGTAGGACCGCACAGACGAATGACGCGGACTTTACTCGCCTCGTTTTTGAGTCGATCGCTTATTGTCGCAATTACGTAAAGTATGAAATCGTAATTTTCATGAGTTTCAACCGAGGGTTAGTTTAATCGGAATCTGGGGTAAAAATCCGATCTTTTTGACGAGTAATAATTTTAAATCATTTCACGAAACGACGTTGTAATAATTTGAAAATATTTCCGGTTAGTAGAACCATTGGAAAAAAAACATATGCAATGATTTAAAATCATTCGAGATAAATCCAAAATCAATGTGAAATCATATCCGACTCCATGCAAAGTCATATCAAATCACATACAATCTTGACATCATTTTCACCCTTTTGCTATTAAAGTCTAACCATCACTTGGAATAGAGCAGAAAAATAATTTAAAAAATATATGTGTGTGTGTGTGTGTGTGTGTGTGTGTGTGTGTGTGTGTGTGTGTGTGTACGTATGTATATATCGACCACTATCGTGCACTTTTAACACCTGGTTATATTACAAACATCTTCCAACTAATTTCTGCCATTCCGCATTACTGCAAAATTATGCTAAAATAATCGCTGTAATCAAGCTATAAACGAACCTATTCGATTAATTCTTCATCTACTTTTAACTACTTAGAAAAGTGTATATTATAGCACATGTTTTTCACAAGCAAATCCCCAACTTTTTAGTTCTAAAAAGATTAGTTTTTAAACTAAAGTTTAGTTTGGTTTAGTTTTTAAACTTAACTTTAATAAATATTTTTATCGGTCTTACAGTCTTTATACAAGAATGTGTAATATACTAGTATAATGACAGTCAGACTGTCCTTGTTTATGATCACCCCCGTAGAGTCTGAAAAACTTATTACTACAATAAATTATATCAGAAAATTAAAAATAAAAATAAAAATAAAAATCAAATTAATAATAAAATAAAAAAAAATAAAAGCAATATTCTACGTTAGTAAAGGACAATCTGACTGCCCCCACCACCTTAAATTTTGGATCACCTTCCTGTCCGAAGTTTCAAACCGTTACGGTTCATCCTCAGGAACTAAACTTTAAGAACTAAACTTAAACTTTAACTTTAACTTAATTTTATCTTTAGTTTAGTTTTTAAACTTTAGTTTACGAACTAAAAAAAACTTCGATAAAGCATTTTTAACCACAAAAATCGTCGTTAAAAATAATTAGACCCACATCCAGTTTGAATGCATTATTGCAAGATATATTGTAAGATACATTGTTCAGTCGAACGTCATAAAAACAGAATTTTACATGATAAGTATAAACCATGTATAACTGAAGTCAATAATTACTAAAATACTTGACTTTAATATTCTAACAACGTTTTCGCTTTCGTAGGAACTCCTTATGAAGTCCGTGACAATAAATTTCTCCAATGCGTAAGAGATATAGTTTTTATTTATAAAAATTATAAAACAAAAAACTGCACAATTCGCAAGTTACATATAAGATTACATTAATGGTCTAAAAGAACCCTGCACCTCTGCCCAAAACAACAACGGATCAGTTCGGTTACTTTTTAATTTGTATATCACACTGCCAGCAGACCTTAATACTCTAATAAAATTATGATCCAATTGTAAAAGTAAAAATAGGCCCCAATTGATACGATAAATTTAGAATGACTATAAGCTCTGTACATAGTAATTTATTATTTGACTCCTGATGCCGTTGCAAAGAGGAGTATTTGAGTATGGCTGAGGCGAAATCGTCGTTATATCTTTAGATGAAAAACATCAACTTCTTTCCCTGTCCAAGTATGGTTATCCCGTTCTTAATATCAATTAAATAAATCAAGCGACTTATTAGATTATAAAAATTGTAAAAAGTCATCCATTGACAAGGTATGGATACTATATAGCATTACAGAAACTCCGGTTATTAACTTGTTTCCAGTCTACGACGTTTATAGGCAAATTACAATTAAAACAAAAAAAAAAAACAGAATCATTCAATACAAAAAGACAAAATAATAAACGTCAATCGGTATAGAAGACCTACTTTCTGAGAGATAATCTTGAACTAGACGCCGTATCGCTCAAAGCATGAAAAAATAGAGATTGTTTACCTATGCCAGTTGACGGATGTGTCAAATCATGTTTTCAAAATTCGTGCAACATCATGCAAAATAATTACCATCTCAATTCTATAAATAAATATTATATTAAACTATGATCTCGATTAATAACAATAAAAATCTGTTTGAGAGGAAAGATTTCGGTATATAAATCAATCATTTCTCGCAAGTCTTCGCATTAAATCATTAAACTGGCATAATCATCGTATCGTGCGAGAAAGAAATCCACTATTAGAATTATTCATAAGACTATCGTCAAATTATAAATATTACTACGTTAGATAAGATTATGATGAGTAAGTTAAAGACCAAATCAATACGAAAAACCATAATAATTGTCGAAAATGGTAGGCGCTCGTTTGTTTGACAAACGTCTGAAAAGCAATGAAAATTTCAAAAGACCATACGAGCGATACAGAAGGTGGAATATCAACATGCAAAATATCATCCATCAACGTTTATCCTCATTTATGCGTTTGGAAGTAAATACGCGTCAATATACTTGAAAGTTATGATATGAAGAACATATAAATAATGAACGATGGTATTTCAGAAATGAGGGTTGAGACAGAAGTTAAACTAGACAGTACGATATACGAATAATTCAAAGTCAACGCGTAAAAATTTCACATGTGACATTTAATTGCATTAAAAAAATACTGTCTGTATTCGATAATAAGTTCATAGGCAATAAGTTTATTTATCCGACTGTCACTCTTGCGCGCCTTCAGTTCAAATTGACTGTTTCACTCCGAGCGTTGCTAATTACGCGTGCTCAGTTTCCGTACAGGTATTACATGCATTAACGACAAATCGCAATCTCCCTTGGGCTGAAGATTTAGACATTGCGCTCGTTTGTATCATAAATTTTTGCATTAATTAGTTTAAAGTTTACGGTTTACCGTCCAGAAGGGGCCGAAATCATAAGGTGGCTCGAGCTACAGGCACAAAATTAAAATTATAGGTACTCAGTTGAAATAATAAGAGCACCGTCGCGTGGTACAATGAATAATCTGTAATCACGACATTAGAAGCTATGTCAAAATGAGTTTTAATTTATGGAAAGTAAGTATGTACATCGTTAATGAATAAACTTTGTCAATTTAGACAGTTTTCAGCTTGCTTAGGCACTAAAACATTTTCTCAATGTTCAATGAAAACCATATAAACTGTATAACTACATAATTTCCAAAATTTCTAGAATTTTTCGCACTTACGAGTTTTTATACTACTCTTAAGCTTCTCACTGTCAGTTTCAGATATCACTCCATATACAGACAACTATGTAATTTAACTTCTCAAGAATTTACTTTATGAATTATCCAGTTCAATAAGTTTATTTAAGTTTAATTAAAATAAAATTACGATGGATTAAATCGAACGTCAACTATGCGAGTGAATTCACCTAAACAAGCAAGAAGATAAAAAAAAAGGGCAACATCGAGTCAAGCGATGAATCAAACTCAAAACAATTATGCCGCATGTTTCATTTACAGGTGTTTTATTAGCTTTGCTATAATTGATCGATTACGCATGAAATCCATGAATGGCGCTTCGTAAATATATATATATATTGTTTGTCAAGTGACGAGCGTATCTGGCCGTATTATTAGTATATGCGCGGATTATTGAAAGCGCCGATCGCGGGCGTTTACGAGTCGACGATTTGCTATCTGATAGATTAAACATCAAAAAGGGAGGGAAACGCGCGCAGGGCGCAGCGGAATCGAAGGTGCGAATGCGGCATTAATTAAAATCTCACGCGGACGCCTCGCGCATGGACTCCGGCTATTATAATTCATGGGGCTGCCTATCAAGTCCTTGCCCGACGTGTAAATTATAATATATATATTCGATAAAATCTTTCGTGATTAATATCATTAATGTAATTAATAAACGCTATATAGATACACAGTGAGTATAGAATTTGAAATGATATTAATCGCGTAAGATTTTATGGTGCGCGAGGTTTAGAAATCGTTTTAAGAACCGTGTAAAATTCTCACTCTTGCAGTGACATGTTGCATATATATATAGCAGAACATATTGATTACAAGCCTGCTAGATACGAAGTAACCAATGAAACTTAAGCTTAACTGTAATAAATTTGTATAAAATCTCTAATAAATCAATCAAGGTTTTAATAAAATCATATACGTATAAATGTACAAGTAACGATCCGAGATATTTCAAATCTTGACGTTGAATTAAGGAGCTGTCGAAGACAATTTTTACCGATGGAGCAAAAACTTCTCTGTTTTACATCACTCGGACTACGAATTCGTAAAAATTTTATTTAATCACGATCTTCATTTACGTCTCTCCTATAGAGTATTGCAAAGTTTGAAGTAAATTTATCAAATCGCATGGAAATGAGAACGTTTTGATAAATTTTTTAAACGTAAATGATAAATAAAAATGTCAAAGTTTCATCCATTTTCCAACGAGTTCGCCAATTTTCTTGCATTTTTCGCATAAATCCGGGTAGAGATCAACAGAGGGTCTTGCTGAAGGAAAATCTCCCGAAACCTAACGTACACTCATAAATATTCTTTCAAGTATAGATCTTTTCAGCTCGATAGATACAAATGAGACATTCGTTTGAGCCCATCAAGACGTTCGAGATGTTCGAAGGTATAAGTCAGCCCCAACGAACGTATAATTCATATAACTTCGCACAAATCCCGCTAAACTGGCCGAAAATCGACTCCCACCCCTCTCCCCCTCCCATCCACGAATCTCTACACGTAATGCAGACGAGCCGCACTGCGGAAGCGATTCCGAGATAAAATACCAGAGCAATCGTCGTTCTTACGGAGGCGGCCACGCGATCCCTTAACCCAAAATCGACACGAACGAACGTTCCGAACGCTCCGTATTTATAAACGAGGCTCGCGTGATTCTCACAGTCCCGACTAAAAACGACAACAATAACAACACGATCCATCGATCCGGGATGGGGTCGGGGATTGGCGTACCGCAAGAGGCGTTACGCAATCGTGATCCTATGCGCGCGACCAGCTCGGATCGGCGCGTTTCTAACGAAAACAGGCGAACGCCGAGCATTAACGCGCGCTCATGTTTTTATAATATATATATATATATATATATATATATATATATATATATATATATGTGTGTGTGTGTGTGAGGGAGAAGGTGGCGATGAGTAGAAGACGGTATAGACAAAGAAATAAGATCCCGCTCTTTCTCTTTCGAATTTTCGATATATCCACATGATTATAATATAGACCCTGCGATCGATATATAACGTGACGTGTAGAATATTGTACAATATTTAAACCATATTTTTAAGAGTAATTTTTCCAATAAAAGCATGAACTTTTGGAAAAGATTTTCTCATAGCGTAAGGAACGTAAGTGTTAAAATGAACTTTTTAAACAGTGTCTAAAATATCATTTTAAGCCCCGCATGTGTCTGTCAAGGGCAAAAGGCCAACACAGCGTTAAAATTTCAAACTGAATAGTAGATGAAAATGATGAAATTAAAGTAGTCATACAGTAGCGTCTCTTCAGTAGCGTTTCCCTTCAAAGACTTTATTGCAATTTCAATTTTTCTTCTTCTACTGCATTTAATCATAATTTATCAATTAGCTTTACACCCCAATCACCAGATGGGGCTTCGTGCCTGCATCTCCTCCCTAATATATGCTGTATTGCCTATGATGCATTTGGATTTCGTGTCTTTACAGGTGAAAGTAATTTTTTGCATTCACAAGCATCGGAATTTGACTTTATCGTACGCGCGCTTTTTTTCTTTTTTAAATAGAATCAGCCAGGGTGCTACGACTTCCGATGCACGATTGTGAATTAGCGTTTCACGCCAACGCCTACGGAATCCACTATTGTCAACGATTAGCGAATCTACCCAATAACTTCATGGCAAATTACGCATTTAAGATATATACTATAAGCGAATTTATTTACTGATTCAATACCCAAACAGTATACGTTACGATATCTATCCTGAGCGAGTAAAATGTATTCTTTCAATTAAATGAGATAAAAAACGAACACCCAACAGTTGGAATACTTTCAGACATTTATATAGGATTGGTCAGATAGGTATATGTTTCCAAAAGCTCGTTTCAATTTAGCCGTCCTCAATTATCAGTATCGTCAGGCGGCTCGTTTTGAACTGAAATGCGACCTACAATTCGTCCAGCTTAATCTCCTTATATGAAGACCTACTTTTTGCCGATAAAACCCTTTTTTTTTTTAATTTTACCAGTTATTCAGAAAAATCATTTTTCTACTTTCTTAATAGATTTATTACATGAATGCCAAACTGCTGAATAAATTAGTTGGATAAATCAATGTTCCAGAATTCATTTAAGCTCGCTTTTTCATTATTATATGTACAGAGCAGACACTCGTTTCGCCTTTCGATCGTCATTCAGATCGTAGAGCTCGTTTTCACGACTCTCGGAAGAAGTTAACATTAGAATTACCCAGAGTGTAGACACGCATGACGTGTGACCCGCACGCCGCATAGCCGATGGACGCGGGGGCGACAAACGCGACGCCCGCGACGCGTCGAGCTTTGCACAGCACTTAGCCTCGTGCGCGCGCGCGCGCCCGTCTATTCGCCGGGTATCGATCGCTCCGCACGCTCGCCGCCGCGCTCGGTGGCGCTCGCCGAGCCCCTATAGCACTTTATCGCATTAACGAGTCCAGTCCATATTGCAAATAATCGCGAATAATTCACGGGCTCGCGCTCGATCATTCTTATCGGCTGCATTAAAGCGAACGCTTTCCACCGCGTATCGTGCGCGGTATATTAACGTTGCAAATTCGCCATTTGCCGTCCGTGCGATTCGGCTGCGAACGTGCGTCCGAACAGTATGCCTGTTTATCGGCCTGTATTTGGCGGTCAATCGCGACTTTGCCGAGGAGGTCGCGAGCGTGCGCGCCTCCACCTCGTTCGCGTACGCCCCGCACACATCGGCGCTTTCGAAAATTACAAGTCCGGCAGCAGCGCGCGGGGGCCAAATGGGAGGAGGGGGGGGGCGGGCGGAGGCGATATTACGGGGCCCCTGGGCGGGGTATAGCGCGTTCGCGATTCCGCCGTAAGCGTGTGCGTGCGCGTTTATATAGAAATACGTGCGCGCGCGCAAAATCCGCGCGCGTTGGCCAGTTATAGAGGTTATATAGGCGAGGAGTTTGTGTACCTTGTGCAAGTCAGCAGCTAAATGATTAAAGGGGCAGAGGCCCGGGGTCCTCTTTTCCCCTGCCTCCCTATCCTCGCTCCTCCTCCCTTCGTCCCGCGCACGGGCACGAGAAAGCAGCGGCCGCCGTGCGGCGAGGTATGTGTGGAGGGACGGAGGAGGGGGGGGGGACTAGAGAAAGGGAAAAAAGGTAAACGATTTGGCACGCCCGAACGAAAGTTTAATTTGTCTTGGACACGCTTCTTCGATTATAAATGATTTTCGAGCGAAATCCCGCGTGCGTGAGCTATCCGGGGCCCGCGCACTTACACGTGTATACACACACACACACACACACTCGCGCGCGCGAACGGACGGATTCTCTCTCATTGTGTATTGGCGCGCGGCACTATATAGACAATGACGAATACGCAGTCATGATTGCTCGATTAAAGTCCGCTTTCCTTTTTTTCTGACTTACTCTGCCCCCCCCCTCTCTCTCTCTCTCTCTCTCTCACTCTCCCGCACCTCGCACTTGCTGGCCTGCTCTTCTTTTCTCACTCATTCTCTCTGTCTCCCTCACCCTTCCTCTCCCGCAGCGCGTCTTTGGGGTCTAATAAACAGTGACCGCGCGACCGGATAAACGAGCGAGAACATCGATAGCCCCCCGGGACGCAGCTGCTGTTGCTGCTGCTGCCGTTGCTGCTGTTGCTGTCGGTGCTCCTGTCGCTGGTCGATGGAGCCTTTCATCCCCGCGATGCGTGCGACGTCACATCGCGACAACGAGAGAGGGAGAGAGAGAGAGAGAGATTCAGCCTCGTTTGTTTCTCAAAATAACTGGAGGCTCTATAACACCTAAGATATGATTGCATAAAATACATAGCTAAATACCAATAGCTGATGCTCGTAAATTTTCTGAATTTGACGGCACAATTATATAATTATAAAGCTAAGAAGTAATGATAATAACGCTCGTAAAAAATGATATGAAATCTAACGTAAAAAACGAACTCAAACAGACCAAGTTAATTGTTGAGAAATATTTACATAAAATACAAATTTGAAATAAAGACGTTTAAAAATGTATTCGTTCAAGAGCTCCAGAGGAACATCTGCTACTATCTGCTTTCGAATTGTCAACGAATTGAAAGTGAATTGACGTGCGCATTGAGATAAGACAAACTTTATGTTTGAAGACATTGGGTACAAATATAGACATATGAAATCCCTCTAATCTATAAAGTATAACAATACGATTCTCTGAAGCGAGTAGCTGTAATATTCTGCATCCATCGAGTTCACAGTGTACACGTTTGCTCTGATAATTACAGAAATAATAAGCCATGGTCGATGCGCCGATCTCGGCATAAACTTGATTTTGACGTAAACGAGCTAAAGGCATCGTGCCATGGCTTGTTTGGCCGTTGCAGTCAACGGTGTTCGCCATCAGAATGAGCTATCCAGTAGTGATACCGAAAGTTTTCATTGTCTCATAAGGTACAATAGCGTCGATATTTCGAACAATTCATGGAAGACTTGGAAAATCAGATCATTGAATAAATCCTCTGGAATCTAACCACTTCATCAGCACGAAGATTATATTCACATAATTTCGAAGGGACAAGGGAAGATAGCCAATACAAACAGAAAAGAATAATGAAACAATAATGCCTTTGAGGAACGTCACATGAACTTGTAAGAGCTACCAGGGTTGGAAACCTGCAGCGAACTCTAATCGAGAAAGGATGGAATTCACATACGAACTGTATTCTTTAAACCATAAAGCATCAGAATTGCATCTACATTTTGATGCTCTTCGTGTAGATTTATCTAAAAAAAACTAAGAGGAGCGATGTTTTTTATATAGCAGCTATATTAGCTCTTAGGTAATTCTTACTAAGGCTATCTCCTGAGATGATATGAGTGATGCTCGGTAATTTGAGTATTTTCTTAGCGTTAAAAGATATTTAATACTGCACAGTACAAGAATAGATAAGAATACAGTTTCTTAAGGCTTGGAGGTCAAGATCAAAATTAGCTTCAAATATAAATACAATATTGACGGATGAAATATGGTCAAGAAAATACTACATCGACTAAATAATAAAGAATATAAAGAGAAAAATGTTTATACAAAGACGTGTGGCCGAAATAAAATACAATGTGAATTAAAGAGATCGCTGAATGTACGAAAGTGCTTTTATACGCTTTTATTGGAGTTTTCTGATTCGCAGCTTTTCGTGTAATAATACATTCATATCCCCCCAGAAATAGTGTTCGACAAGTCCGTAAATCTGAAGAACTATACATTAAAATTCGAGCAACAACATATGTATCTTCTAGTATATGTACATATCATATTTTCGCAAGTTTTCTCAATCGGCTGTCGGTTACAAATTTACACTAGTCACAAACATATTGCTGACAAGTGTAATTCAGATCATAGACAAAGGCAGAGAGTGCTATTTTTTAGCACATTCTCAAAAATTTGGTACTTCCTGACATTTCATAAATGTATATTCAGTAAATCACTAATTTCACGAACAGGATTAATAAATCAGTAAAGCTCCAACAATTGTATTACAAGAATAACACAGACACGATGAATGATTAACGTAAGGGGTATTAAGAAGTTTAAAGATTTTTTCTCACGCTCGTTCAGAATTATCTTTAATAATACGGAAAGTTCAATATAAACCAATTAAATTGATTCGTTAGCGAGATATGAGAAACGCATCATAAAACTGTATCAAAGCATTGTTTGTCAATGGTTTGAAAAGCAAAAGAAAATTAGCAGAAATAAAAAGAGTAAAGTGTAGAGTGAAACGAAGGATCTCACGAGGCATAACCACGGCTCCATACCGAGAAATTAAATGTATATTGTGTATATATATATATATATATATATATATATATATATATATATATATTGTACTCTTCAACAGTCAGAAAGTGTATATGCATAGAGGCACGGTCTAGAATTTCTTTAATAACTGAAATGCCCGAGCGGCCTTCCTGGCCCATCCATGGGCAGTCCTGTGAGTATAAGCTCATATGTGTAGGTGGGTGTCTATATATATATATATATATATATATATATATATATATATATAAGAGGACACGCGATCGGACACCAACAGCTCGATAAAAACTGTCGCCGAGATGGAGCACAGCAGCCAAAGACAGCCGGAGCAGCACAATATATATATATAAAGAATAATTTGTCATGGACGGGTGGACGCGGCGCGGTGCACCAAATTACACAGAGAGAGGGAGAAAGAGAGACGGAGACAGAGACAGAGGCAGACACACATACGTGTGCTTACGCACTCATCTATAGAATGTCGCTCTTGTTTCCATCGCGGATTGCCCTTGTTCGATGTACTCCCAAACATATATATATATATATATATATATGTGTGTGTGTGTGTGTGTGTGTGTGTGTGTGTGTGTATGTATATGTATATATGTACAGGCAAGTAAGTGGAAAGGGGGCGTGGAAGTAGTGGAAGCCAATAATCGCCCACAGTCGCCCCGAGTCTACGATTCTGCATATGTATGCATATTCAGATATACATATGTATACATATACACATGCGCGCGCGCGCGCGCGTGTGTGTGTGTGTGTGTGTGTGTGTGTATGTTACGTGTTTGTGTATCTGCGGGGGCGCGCCTGTGTTGAGATATACACCTATCCACACGTATACGGACGCATAATTGGAAAGAGCGGCTAATTGGGATACTAGGGGCCCCATATACATATGCGAGCACCGGGGGACTCTCCGCGCATCGCTAACTAATTGAAACGCCTCGCGTGTCGCTTGTCCACCGGGCGCTTGATTTAATCACGGCCCGGCAATAAAATTCGCTCCGCTCTATACGCTCCCTCTTTTTCTCCTACTGCTCCCCCTTCTCCTCCTCTTCTCTATCTCTCTCTCTCTCTCTCTCTCTCTCTTTCTCTCTTGCTCTGTCACGAACGCACTCGGTCCTTCTCCTTCTTCCTCCCCCGCCGCCGTTCAGCGTGCAGGACATCCTTTCCGCGATTTGGCGAGCTTCGTCTGGATATGTTTATTTTTCTGGACCTCGCTGCCGATGCAGGCGAGGCCAACATACATACATACATACATATATATATATATATATATATATATATATATATATATATGTATATATACAGCAGCGGTGGAAAGGCTGCTACAGCGCAAGGGCGTGTGAGAATCGATTGAGAAAGCCTTGCTCTCTCACGCATCAGGATTCGAGAATATATATATATACAACGGGAAGCTGCGGCGAACGGCAGCGAGCGGAGGTGAGAAATTTCGCCGGAGGGCGCTGATGAATTGGGAGTTTATTGAGCGTCTATATACCCCACTGCTTTTGCTAATTAATTAAGCGTTTTATAAACTACTTTTATTTATACAACAGAGGTGAAAAATAATGTAGACGAATTATAAATAGCATTCCAGAGTTGTATCACACACACACACACACACACACACACACACACACACACACCTACAACCCACATATGTATATATTATTACCTAGTAAAAATTAATGTCTATTAATATATTGTCATTCTTGTACATTTTTTTCCGAAATTTATGAAACTTTACGCAGCATTACGCAGCATTTGTATCAAATTAAGAAAATGAATAGACTAGCAATTTTTTATTTCAGTTTGGGCAAAAATGGCAAAGATATCGGCAAAGTCTAGTACAATAAAACAGTAGTACTAAATCAATTTCTCTATAGATATCATAGAAATGAAGTTTTAATGAATTTCGAAAGTTGGCGGAATTTTATAAACTATCTTTGAAGTTTATAAACTAACAAAAAAATTCAAGCTTTAATGTTCTGAACGAATCTTCTTTAATAATCTCAATTCGATACTTTTAGCACAGTTTCACAAAACTCGATAAATTCCTGACAAATTTTGGCAATGTAATGTTTTTACAATTAGGGGAAAACCTACAATTCTCCAGGATAAAATTCGATGACACAGCAAATTTTGCCTAAACGATAACAATGAATAACATGCAGCTATTGAACACTCTAACACTGTTTACGTTTTAACAATACTTGCTTATATACTTGTCATACTATTAACTATTTACAAAGATAATTCAAGTTCAATCTTAGAGGAAGGTAGAAAAAACAATTATTATGCGCTCGTCAATGCCAGTATAAGTTCTCTGATATATATATGTAAACAAAACGTTTCGTAAAATTATGTTATCGGCTGCTACTATGGTTATTACATCTTTAAAATTTTTTTTTTTACCTAATTAATAATTTAAACGAGATATGGCTTATAGCCAGTGTGCTACTTTATTCATTGTATATTTTTGATCTTTGAAGAGAAGCAAAGGATTGACGTGCGGTTTATTCGAGGAAGAATGATTGTATTAAGAAGCGTGACAAAACTTGCTCTTAATTGTCAGATGATTTACGAAATTTCGACCTTAACACAGTCATAATTATTAATAAATATATCTGTGAGACGAGCATTCGAGTGGAAATTTGGTAAATGGGTCAATCTTTAATAGAGGTATATTATAACGATCATAATAATACATTGGAATGGCGCCGGCTTTGGATACACTGTTAAAGAACAAGATCATAAATATAATACACAGAATTAACTATTCGGGTATTTATCATTAATGCCTATAAAATTTTAAAACTTTTATTACATTTACAATGCGTATTAATCCGTGTATGAATCAAGCTTTATATCATAATTTATAAATTTGACTTTAGTATATGTGAAATTTAAACACGTATTGGTACAAAATATATTTTCTTTTTGACATAATTACGGCCATTGATCTACAAATTTTAGATCCATTTACCCCCGAAAAATAACCATGGAAACCGACTCTAAAATTGTGTCGATAAACTAAATTGTGGAATGGCTCATATTTTTGAATAATTTTTAGCCTTTATCATTGATTTGTAAATAATCACGCAATGGATTTATTAATCATTCGCCTTTACAAATATATATATATATATATATATATATATATATATATATATATTTCTCACGAGTAAACCAGTGCCTTTCATTGAAGATTTGAGCATTTTCATAATCTTTGCGTGTCATAAAATCGGTGAGCTATTTGTCTTGCCGATGAGGCCAGCAGATGGCGGAGGATCAAAATTTAACCCTCGTCTCATTGATCATCTGTTTTAATTTAATTTTAATTTATTAAGGGTACCTTTTTGATAATTCTTTGTTGCATACTACTCGTATAAATATATCTGTCTCACCAACAGGAGTAAATCACTGGTTATAGGTTATTACAAGGAAAAAATTCTAAAATCCCAAAAAACCACTTGAGTCGAATACTTTATTCACAATAATATAATTCACGCATATCAGGCGCGAACAGATCATTAAAAACATTTAACTCTTGCTTTGCCGTGCAATTTTTAACAATCTTTTTAATGTCATTCCAACAATATATCGTTTAAAAATTTAATATTTAATGTATTATTAATTTAACACTAAAAATCTTTAATCCTAATTAGACAAAATCCGAGTTTACGCATTGTCCTACCAGAATTTCTGCAATTATTGAAATCATTGTATTAACAGTGACATCGTGTGTTAAGACGTTTAAAGCCTGGTTCAGATGACATTTACGAATGACGATGCTTGAAAATCGATTAACTGACATAGGTATGTTACACGATTACCAAGCTATCTTATATTCTTTAGCTATAGATGTAATAATTTTCTCAAAGCAAATATAAAATAACTGTCATGAGTTTCCCAATACTTGTATATGTCAATTAATATCTGTAATGGTATAACATGAATAAAAAAATTTCATTTCATCACTGCTAATAATTATTGAAAATCAAACAGTCCCCGATTATAAGCTCGAAAAGGGCTCGAAGCGTTTCATGAAATGAATCAAATACATAGATAACTAAAAATTTGATGGAATATTCAAGTCTGATTATCGTTTTCTAAGAATAGTATCTTTACTATTTTCATCTTTTATAATTTCCATGGCTGTAGTATTTCGATTACAGTTTCATGATCATTGTGACAAATTAATATTTTCATTATTCATTGCCTTATTTTTCACCATCTGCGCCAAAATCTCCATTGTCATTCAAAAAATGCAACTGATCGAGAAGAAAAAAAAAAGTATTGTATTGCTAATAACCCACGCGCAGGCGTATCGACCGCCTGCAGATCCGCCGATTTATATCGACGCTTCACGCCCGCGCACTGCGCGCAGATGTGTGTGTATATATATATAATATGAATCGCCCATCTCGAGTGCCGCTGTAGCCATCGGGAGAAGAAGTAGGATCCAATTACCCACCGATCGACCAGCTGCGATTGTTCCGAGGCTATATACATACATACATACAAACATATATATATATATATATATATATATATATATATATATATATATATATAAGTACCCCGCGGGGACTCCTTTATTGGAGGAACGACGTTGCCGCGGATCGAAGCTACCGCCCAGCCGGTCGCTGACGACGAACTTGCACCCGCGAAATCTCCGTTAAGTCGCCGCATTATATATACATACATACATCCATATATATAATATATATATATATAATATATATATATATATATATATATATATATATATATATATAGGTCAGCTTTTATAATAAATGTACATGCGTATAATATACATACGGAGCCGCTATATATATATATATATATATATCTCACTTGTTCGCCAAATCAGGCAGAGCGATCGCGTTCAGCCGCAAGGCGATGACGACGAGGATCGACGCGATAGAATATATGTATATAGATGCTTAAGGAATAAAATATGTCCCGTATACGTTTTGTCTTATACGCTATATATACGTATGTACGTGCGTATGTGTGTCTGACGGCTGCTTGAAAGGGAGAAAGAAATATGAGGAAGGAAGAGAGAGAGAGAGAGCGATAGAGATGGACAGGGAGAGCATTTGCGAGGAGGGCCGCCCGCGATACCATCTCCGACTTTCGGCAAACCGCGCGGGCAGTACAAACCGTGGAGCTGCGCGAGGAGGACAGAGAGGAGCTGTGTAAAAAGAGAGACAGAGAGAGAGAGAGAGAGAGAGAGAGAGAGAGAGAGAGAGAGATAGCTCGGCTCAATTATCTTTGATTCGCCGGGGACTGAGGGGGGGGGGGAGGCGCGAGAGGGGCCCGGGCCGGTGCGCTCCGCACCTCTCGCCACCTTGTAATTTAGATTATCTTTCGGAGACCGCGGGCGCGCGCGGGGCCCTCTTTAAGGCCGGGGGATCGCGATCGCCGGCCCATCCGCCACCACCCTCCCCTCTCGAAACCCCCAAAAATCCCGCGCCACCGAACGCGCTCGGAGGGGGGGGGGGAGGTGGTGGTGAGAGGAAGGGAAATCGCCGCAGTCGCCGCCGCCGCCGCCGCCGACCGATCTCTATCGCTAATTAATCACGGGGCCGATTATATTCGCGCGGCGCGAGATATGAGCGGAGGAGCGAATATGCTCGGAGAGCTCCCGACGCCCCGTAAACGCCAGTGTAAACATCGCGGGGCCCGATCTTCGTCCTTCCCTCTCTCTCTCTCTCACTCTCTCTCTCTCCCTCTGTCTCTGTCTCGTGCGCTCGCCCAAGCGGGAGCTCGGGCCTCATGAAATATTCATGCATTGTTCATTTCGTTAAGTGTATAATATGCGTGCGCGTGTA
The DNA here is from genome assembly GCA_018907035.1 of Sycobia sp. Sy_11. Classification (NCBI taxonomy): domain Eukaryota; kingdom Metazoa; phylum Arthropoda; class Insecta; order Hymenoptera; family Epichrysomallidae; genus Sycobia; species Sycobia sp. Sy_11. Next base: position 1,130,901 of record JACCIC010000018.1, on the reverse strand, counting down.
ACTTATAGACGTGCGTGTATATATATATATATATATGTGTGTGTGTGTGTGTGTATAATATTTATCTCCGCGGCGATTCGGGAGTGGTTATAAAGCGGTAATTATAAAAGGAACCCGGCCCGCCGCACGCAATTGCTTATAGGTCGGAAATACGAGCCGCGATAAATGTTATCGGCCCGTATTTGTTCGATTCTTAGATAAACAAGAGGCTTTATTGTATAATTGTTGGTCCGTGCTAATTTAGTTAAAAGCTCCCTACGTAAACGTGAAGCAGTCAAATCTGCACTGGTAAATTTGTAAACTGTGATTTTCAACCAGTGAAAATTTATGCGTTATCTAGGGGCCAGGACGGTTTTCTATCGATTTAAACACCGAATGAACTACGTAGCCAGCCAGCGAATCATTGCGATTTACATTTTAAGCCGATTGATTTGATCAAATTTAATACGAGCTGGTGTAAAATTCAACGACTGAAAATCGTCTTATTGTCAAGAAAAAAGACTCTAATTTTAACGGATGGCCAAGTAAATATTCCACTATTTACTTATGTCGATAAATATCCACCATTGGTTTGTGTAAATCAAAATCACACTGGGCGAACGGTCGAATTTTCATCGATGTATCATCGCCGTTTCTCGAGCAGTAAAGCGATCTTCACTGATTTAAATCTAAGGAGCGTTGCTGCATTCAAGGGAATTTCACACCCATTCAACCCAACCGACTTTATTCATAATAGACCATACCGCTCGAAATAGGTTGAAAGGAACCACTGACAGCCATACGTATCAGATTGAAATCGTCGAAAACCGGATTATTGCTAAAAGAAAAACAAAAATCAGCGACAATTTTACCGACGAATCCATGACAATCCGACTGTTTATCCAGTGTCAATTTCACTTAACCGTCGTCGAGTCCAATACCCGCTAATCTGCCCGTGAAAATCACTCCTTCGTTCTTGACCACGGGACGAATTTCACCGAGTCGAATTTAGAGAGTCGAGGGGACTTTTACACCTGCTCGAACCGGTTATTCGCGCCTTATATTTTAACGCACAGCCCACCGCTCGGAATAAATCATAAAGAATCACTGACAGCTATACAGCTGTTTAAATTTTAATTCGACAACAAGAAAGGGTCATCGCTGTTCAAAAAAAAAAAAAAAAAAGAAAAAAACGAAAAAGAAAAAAAAACAGGAGCACTGACATTTTCACTGGTAAATCAGTGAACGTTCACTGTCCGTACACAACGTGATTTAGATTTGCACCGTATAACGAAACAGTACGGTACATTCGCCGATTTGACAATTGAAAATGTCTGCCTTATTTTTTTTTTTTTTTTTTTTTATAATTTTTCTAACCGACTGGACGCCGCCTTTCACTAGTTTTAACGACGCGTACAGGGCGCGCACCTCGTCGAGTCCACTTGTACTGTCGAGCAAAGCCACGCCTACGCGTCGCGCGTCGGCTCGGGGCCCTCGGCGTAAGCGCGCACAATAGCTTAGTTATAGCATACGCATTGCGTGATAATAAGGACTCACCGTCGATGAGCGTCGGTCCGGCGACGGACAGGTGCTGCTGCTGCTGCTGCTGCTGCTGATGTTGAAGGTGGTGATGATGGTGATGATGATGATGATGCGCGAGTGCCGCCGGCATCGTCGCCGTCGGCTGCGCCTGGTGGTGGTGGTGGTGGTGCTGCTGCTGGCGGTGCTGATGCTCCCAGGGCCTGGCGACGCCGCTCGGCTGATGCGAGCCGACGGCCGAGCGGTGCCGGTCGGCCTTGACCGTCGCCAGGCTCACCGGCTCGTCCTCGCCGCCGCTCGCGCTGCTGTTGCTGCTGCTATTGTTGATGTTGTTGTTGTTGTTGCTGCTGTTGTTGTTGTTGTTGTTGATGATGACGTTGACGTTGCCGTTGCTGCTGGCCTCGTTGTTGTTGTTGTTGTTGTTGTTGCCGTCCTCGCGGGCGCGCGCCCCCGCGGCCGGGCTGCCCGCGCGCGACGCCGCCGCCTGCTGATGCTGGCGCTCCTCGGCGATGAGCGTGGCCGCCGTCGCGGCCGGGCCCTCCTGGGCGGACTTGGCCTGGCCGGGTGGCGTCGCGACGCCGCCGCCAATCATCATCACCTAGGGCGCGGGCCGTCGCTGCTCCCTCTCCCGCTCCTCGAGCTGGTGCTGCACCGTCGCTGCTGCTGCTGCTGCTGCTGCTGCTGCTGCTGCTGCCTCGGCCGTCGCCCGCGTGCCTCGCATTACCGCGAGCGCGCTCGACGCTCTCCCGCGTCCGCGGCCCCCTTTCCTGCCCTCCGCACTGTCTGCCCTTATTCCCTTGGCCGGCGGGCCTCTTGCGCGTCGGAGAGGAGAGACGGACTCTTTCGGACGACTCGCGTGGAGTACGCGCGCGCGCGCCGGGCCGCTCTCTCCTGGGTTATAATCGATGCCTCGCCAGCGAGCTCGCGCCGAGCTGCTCACCTGAGGCGAGCGCGAGCGAGCCTTCTCTCTCTCTCTCTCTCCCCCGTTCGCGCTCTCGCTCTCGCGCTCGGGGCGCCGAGCGAGGGGGAGGTGGGGTGGGGTGGGGAGCCCGAGAGAAGGGCAGTGGAGGCGCGCGCTCGATGCGCATCCGCGAGCATAGGAGCGGCGGCGGCGGCCGCCTACCCACCATGGAAGCCCGCCGCGTCGGGCCAATTGAGCCGCGGCTCGGCGCGCGGGGGGGAGCGGGACGCCCACCCGTCCGACCGCGCGTATATATATATATATATATATATGTGTGTGTGTATATATATACCGTACATATATGTATATATATGTACGCGTACGCGTACACCTACTGTGCGCGCGGAGCGCCCCCTCCGCGATGCGCGCGCGGCGTGCAGAGGCGAGTCGCGCGGAGCTTCAATTGATTTCCGGATCGCGAGCGAGGGCCGCGGGTCGTGGAAGGGAGAGAGGGGGGAGAGAACGAGAGATTGATCAAGTGCAGCGCCCTTGCCCCCGCCGACAAGGGCCACTACGTATATACATAGCTCTGTCGCTCGATCGCCCTCTCTCTCTCTCTCGCTCTCTCTCTCTCTCTCTCTCTCACCCTCTTTTTCTTACTGCAGCCCAATAGATGCGTATTTATATATGCGCGTAGGAGAGACGTACGGGAGAAGTGCATTATTCCCGGCGTCATAAGAGCATTTTTCGCCGAATCTTTCCCCGTGCGTAAACAATTCATGTAGATATCGATCAAAGTTCTACCTATATCATATATATATATATGATCAGATTCGAGTAAGATATCCTTCTTACATCCTTCCGGGTTTACGAAAATCATGAAAACATTAAGACAGAAATCCCGTCGGATATTCTTATTTCATTCTTATTTAGGATAACAGCAATCAATTCTGGCTAGATTCAATTGCTATTTATAATGCTATTTATGCCCAACTGCTATTTATAAATAATTGAGATGGTCAAAAACTAGCGTCATTGTTTCTCATCGGAATTAAATTCGATATTCTTAATTCTTTCATAATGAAGATAAAACTTGCTATTCGTCCGTAATCGAAGTTACAAAAACAAAACACGTGTACAGCATATCGGAATCGAATCAGGTATTCTTACTTAAATCCTATTAGAAACAGAAACATACTGCGACGTTATCATGAGAGTGCGGAAACTTTATGAATTTGAATATAACCCCTTACAGATTTTTATCGGAACTACACGAACAGGACATTTTCATATACGAATCTTATGAAATGTTCCGGTTGGATTTCTTTGTGTTATGTACGGAATAATTATTAAACGCAAGTAAATTTATTATATTTATATTGTATTACAAATTCATTATATATATATATATATATATATATATATATATATATATATATATATATAAAGACACGCTTTTATGCAGTTCTCAAGGGTCGGAATAAGGGGTTAATTTATAATTTCATATCTCGCATCCGCAGATCTCGGACGCGCGTAATGATGCACACGAATGGAGAGGTGATTGCACGCTGATGCATGCAAGTATATATATATATATATATATATATATATATATATAATTGCATCCGATCTATGCGGATGTATCACGGGTTTCCGCAAAATACAGCGATAACTATATTTAATGATGGAGACGTAAACTGCGCGTGTTTTCCCAACTTCGCAGTACATATCAGGATCGTCGGTTTCTTCGCGTTATTGGCTCCCCTTACTTGACAGTTCGGCCGTATTACATAGACGATTTTATATTTAGTATATATATATATATATATATATATATATATATATATATATATATATGTATGTATATATATACAGACAGAGATCCGCTCGTCAATATAAAAGCCTCATTTTCCATATTTGTGCAGGTGCGGCGTGGATGTGTGACTGCGTGTCGATGCTCTTTTATATTTACGCGTTTTTACATGTACATCGCGAGCTTCTTGGAATAGCATTAGAGGCGCCGGAATGCAAGGAGAGGAAGAGGCGAACACGCGACGCTTGCTGTTTTTTTTTTCTTCTTTCTTCTTTTAAATTTTCTGATAAGGCCGCGGTATACAATAATAAGAGTGTGCGCTCCCGAGAATCATTTCGATTTAACTGTATAACGCCTTTTTTTCAAAATCATACAATGACTAGCGAGGTGCGGGCTTTCTGGTGCGCTTCATCTACGCGTTTGCTTTTCTCTTCTTCTTTTTTTTTCCCCGTCTTTGGAAAAGGGGGACGGATGTGAATGCCTGTACAAATTGAATGGCTGCAAGATGATTAGTGATATTCAAATTATATTTTTTTTTTCTATTTTACAAAATGAAAACATGGTAAAAGCTGTTTTCAAGCTTAAGCGTATTATAAATTATCTACATGTACATATACATGATATAAAAGCCGAATTGCGCTGCGCCTATAAATTCAATTCTCGCAGCTATTCCTATGCCTTTACTATATTTATGCGCACACACGGTTAAAATATGAATGTACATGCCTGTATAATCTATGTATATGCTCACAAATATTTATAATACCACATAACAAATTCACTTCTCCTATCCAAGCGGCAATAATCAATATCGCTCCAAACGTAAAGATGTATTACGAATCGATATCGAAGTTTCAATAAATGTATACCAACTGTATCCACGTTTTACTCGGATGCCGATATAACGAAAGCTTAGCGAAAGCTACTGGTAAATTAAGATTTTTTCGAAATTTAATTTAGCAGAAAATTCTGGACGCTCGCGTTGATCTCACAAGAATAAACGATACGAATTCCAAAAGCCCACGTAATCCCAATACCGACCTAAAGGATAAATGTACAATATGTAATACTCGCAACAAAGAGAAGTTTATTTTACAGAATTGTAAACATGCGCGAGAAAAAAAGAAATGCCCCTGCGCCTCTATTCAACTTAACTCCAAATGTCATTTTTTACTGTTTTCTAGATAATTAAATATATATATATGCATATATATATATATATATATATATATATATATATATATATATCTTTTCAAATTGAATGTCTCACGCGCCCGGGCGGCGCTCGCACATGTGATTCGTTATTATGCTCGAAAGTCAACAGCGTCACGCGCACAAAAGCATTCCTCGCCCACGAGGTGTCAACCGAATGAGACGAGCAAGCTCAAATTATGATTACACGCGACTTCATAAAAGAACTGTACAAATTAGTTTCCTATAGTTTCCCATTAATTTGACAATTGAATAATAACAACAGAATATCTAAATGACAAATTGAAAAAATAACTTAAATTCAGATATATCCAGTACTTGAAACGAATAGATTCCATGGTCAAATTTTCTGGCTTCAGATTCATAATAGTAATTAATCGACGACTCAATTACCATGTAAGTCTAATAAAAATAATAATACATTAATATTGAGATATAAAAACACTTGGTGTAAGAG